>JALJVW010000083.1:17325-41780 GCA_024865655.1 Emberiza elegans | reverse complement strand
TGGATGAGAAATCAGTGAGTGTTTTGTTGCTTTCCCCCTCAAAAAGCTTATCTTGAAAGTCTACTGCAGACAGGAAACATTCCCAGTGAGGCTGCAGTGGAGTTGTGACCCGTCTGTGATTGTCCAAAGTCTGCTGAGGGTTCTGCTGCTGCCCAGAGCTTTCATTGGCCTCTTAATGGCTGGGCCTTGTCCTGGGGGGACCGCTGGGGCTGCAGCCAGTGCCGTCTCCCACAGAGGCTGCCAGGCCAAGAGCATCCCCAGGAGCACAGGGCAGAGGCAAAGCAAGTTGGGGAGGAGAAAGAGCAGGAACGAGATTGCCCTTGAAAGGCACAGGTGCTCTCGGGCCCGCTCCTGGCCAGGGAGCCTGCCCAGAGCCGTCCCCTGCTCGCCAGGGCCTTGAGGGGCAGCTGTGCAGCTGGGCCAAGCTGTGCCAGCAGCTCCAGCCGTGCTGGGGAGCCTGGCCAGCTCTGGGCCCTGCTGTGCAGGAGGGTCTCTGTGTGCCACTGGCAGCTGGGGCCTCAGCCACCTGCTTTCTCCACAGTTCCACCTCTGGACAGGAGTTGAAATACGGTGGCTGCACCTCACACCCACACTGCTTTAGCCATTCCTCCAGCATTAAGAAGGTCCTGGGCAGCCTTGTCAAGGGTTCTAAGAAGAGGACCACGTCACAGCGATCTACGAGGAAACATCCTCTTCTTCTGTAGATCCCACTGCCACCTCTTCTCCCCATGTGTATCCCCAAGCTGCCTTCATCTCTTTTTTGATCTTCCTCTGTCCCATCCCAGCCCATTCCCAAGTTCATCTAGAGACCCCAGGAGCAGCCCAGCACCCTCCAGCCCCTCCTGAGACCAACATGTCCCTTCCTCTGCCCCCAAGCTCCCTGGCCCTGCCCTCTAAACAACACTGAAGTTAACCCTTCTCTCTGCCAGGCCCCTTCTTCTACTGCAATAAATAAAAGGTGCCTTCACCCCAGTGTTCGGGTGGTGGCAGCAGCCCTGTCTGAGCTCCATGCCCAGGAGCAGCCGTGGATGCCCACGGTGTGGGCAGGCAGGAGCCAGGCAGCGGCTGCTGTGACCAGTGCTGGGTTCCCGAGGGCTGGGGGAGCCCAGGGGGCAGGCAGCAGCATGGGGCTCCTGAGAAAAACAACCCCATTTTGTCTTAGTTTTTCATTTTTAGAAATTAGAAATTTTTAGAAATATTTCAAAATAGTTTTTCTGTAGAGAGACATCCCCAAATGTTTCTTCCCAATTTCTATAGTAGTTAAAGATTTTTCTAAGCAGGTTTAGAATCCAGAAAAAGGGACCCCATTTTGTCTTCACTTTTCAGTTTTAGAAATATTTAGAAATAGTTTTAGTAGAGAGAAATCCCCAAATGTTTCTTCCCCCTTCCCACAGTATCTCCATGTTTGTGAAAGTTGTTTTACACTCTGGAAAAATTTTTCCAACTTTACAATAAAAAATAAAATTACATTTCAGTTGTAATCTTTATTCTAGGAAGAAGTAAGACAGCCCTCAGACAGCCAGCCTCCTCCAGAGGCTCTTTTCCCACGGGAGGTTTGTACCTAGTGACAACCAATATATGTAAAACATTTTCCCAGATATTTCCTGGGAATTTTGACAAGCTCATGTCTTAGTCTTTCCAGACAAACTTGGAGCACAGTGGCAATTTCTTAGAGTCATCACCTTTGTTTGCTTCTGGGGGAACTCCCTCAGTTCTAGAGCAGGGGCTTCTCTCAGCTTCCTGCTGGCCCCGGGCTCTCCTCCCGGCCTGCTGGGCTTTGTTGGGTGGCACAGCCTGTGCCAAGGGGCGGCAAGGTGCCTGCAGGCCCCAGCTCTGGGGCAAACGGAGAACGTCCTGCCCGCATCCCCCGTGCTGCCAGCTCAGCAGTGCAGCACAGCACAGGCTCACGCTCCCCATTGCTCGCACAGATGCAGCTGGCCCCACAACACGTGTTCCCCATTCCCAGAAGGGAATTGGTTTCTGCCAGAGAACACACTGCTGGCTAGAGTTAATGGCAAGCCTGGCTTTTCTCTGGCATGCAGGTGATGGGGAGACCCCTGCAAGGCTGGCAGATGACTGGGGCCTGTCATGAGGCACACGAGCTGGAGGGTGGAGTCTTGTGCGTGTTGGGTTTTACAGTAAGATGTGTGGGGCTTTGGGTCCTTTGGAAGTGGTGCGTGTGGCTGGGGTTTCTCATGAGGTTCATAGGGGATTCGGGATTTGGGATCTTTTCTATGGTGTACAGGTGACTGGAGACATCTGTAAGGCTGGCAGGGGCTTGACTTCCTCACCATTACCGTGGCAGTTTATTGCTTGCCAACAACACCTGGAGAGGAGCTGAGTCCTTGCTAAGGTGGGCAGGAGGCCCGGTTCTTTTGTGAGACACACAAGGCTGTCTTGGGGTCTCTGCATTGGTGTGCATGGATTCCTCGTGAGGCACACAGGTATATTTTCGGGTCCGAGCAGAGGGGTGCAGGGATCCCTCATGAGGCACACATAGATATTTTCAGGTCCCTGCTGAGGGGTGAAGGGATCCCTCATGTGGCACAAGGGAGTAAGGATGGTCTCTACTGAGGCTTGCAGGAGTCCCTCATGAGGTGTGCAGTGGGGTTTTTCAGTCTTCTCAGCGCAGCAAAGGGCTACTCTGTCGACGCAGGGCAAAGTCAGCAGGAAGCTTCCTGCAAAGCCTCGTGTGCGCGGCCTGCAGCCCCGGTGGGTGGGCGGAGCCCATGCTTGGGGGCCGGGCGGGGCCTCTGGAGCTGCCGCGCCCCTGTCGGGCCAGCCCCGGCCCCGGAGGTGAAGGGCCGCAGCCCCGGGCTCCGGTGGGGCTGCCGAGCAGTGCCGCAGGCACTACAAGGGCCTGTGATGGTCCTGTACTGCGGCCCAAGGCATTTACAGCCATGGCCGTGCCCTGGGGCACAGGAGGCACTCGGGGCTACAGGGTAGAGGAAAAGCACGGTGGGGAGGAGAAAGAGCAGGGACAAGTTTGCCCTTGAAAGGCAGAGGCGCTCTGGGGCCCGCTCCTGGCCTGGGACCCTCTCCAGAGCCGTCCCCTGCTTGCCGGGGCCTTGAGGGGCAGCTGTGCA
Source organism: Emberiza elegans (assembly GCA_024865655.1). Lineage (NCBI taxonomy): Eukaryota > Metazoa > Chordata > Aves > Passeriformes > Fringillidae > Emberiza > Emberiza elegans. Next base: position 38,694 of record JALJVW010000083.1, on the reverse strand, counting down.
GCTGGGCCAAGCTGTGCCAGCAGCTCCAGCCATGCTGGGGAGCCTTGCCAGCTCTGGGCCCTGCTGTGCAGGAGGGTCCCTGTGTGCCACTTGCAGCTGGGGCCTCAGCCACCCTCCCTCTTCACAGGAAAGTCTCTGCAGCTTCACAAGACCGGCCAAATAACTCAGCCAGGGAGAACTGGACCTGTCATCTCTCATCTCCGTGCCAGTGTCCACTGTCCCTTCCACAGCTGCATTACCATCATATTGCTGGGGACACGCTGTTACCACCACCACACAGAACAGGACCCTCTGTCCCCGAAGATGCTGGCCCTGGTGTCCAGCCAGGCCAGGAGGTGCAGCCCTCCTGCCAAGGAAGGGCCTGAGTCCAGCAACATCTTTGGGCTTCAGCTTACATGTCTGGGTGGTACCACCAGTGTCAAAAATTGGTTAGAAACTGTTGTAAAGTAGTTACTAATATACTGTTAAAACTTTTGGTTATTAATATTGTAAAAGGGGTTAAAGGGGTAATTGTAAGAAATACCATACTCAACTTACTGTATTACATCTAAGTAAAGTGCACCCTTCCTAGCACAACTGAGCCAGCCTGGATGGAACTGTAATGGCCAATCAATGCCTTAACCTTTATGCAGATGAAGGATCCCAACAGAAATCAATCCAAAAGGAAAATAAAACAGTATAAAAGTGGGCATCCATGTCAGTGAGACGTTGCTGCTCCACCTGAAGCAGCGGGAACATCCCTGCTGAAAAGGAAGAAGATCCAGCACCGGCTCTGCAGCATCCTCGCTCATCGGAAACGCTCATGCTCTAGCCCTGAATTCTCTATGCCTTAGGCCTTATAATAAAAGCTGAAATCACTTTAGTTCCAGGAGTGTGTTCCTGGAACACACTTGGGGTCTTTGCCGGGATACGACCTCGCCCAACTGAGACCGGAGGAAGGGACAGCCACCTGTCCTCCCCAGATCCACAGAGGGACCTTGTGTCGGTATGCGGGAAAAAGGCCTGAGGCATGTGAGGCACAGTGGAGCGAGATGCTAGCTGCTAAAGTATCACCCATCTATGGGCAGGGGAAGGAGCCAGGGGGACAGGGGGAGTGAGTGTGTGAGGAATGCTTGAGAGGGGGCAGGCAGCTCAGCAGCTTGGGACCCGGAGTGGGTGAGGGCCTCCTAGTACCACGGTTCTGGCTTTCTGCAAGGAGATGGGCTGGGAATGGAGGGAAGCAAAAGAGGGAAGACAGAGTGAGGCGCCCCTCCTGCCCATCCCTCCTTGTTCCTTAAGTCAGGGCATCCGGGCAGGCCCATTAAAGCCTGGCAAGCCATTGTTCCCTGGGCATGTAGGGGGCTGTGGTAAGAGAGAATGAGTCACACACAAAGAAGCCTCACCAGGTGAACTGGTGGATGCATTAGCACCAAAGGCAACCAGATTCAGGGTCCTTCCCAAAGGCCCAGTGGTACTGGAGCCCAGAGAGGCTGACCCCAAGGCAAGGGCGGGGCTACAGTATTGTAGGATCTGTCTAGCACTGCAGCTGCAAGAGGTGGTCTTGTGGCCCATTCCCTTAAGGGTACGGGTGGTGGGAAGTCCAGCTTGGGCAAGGTGCGGAGGTCCGAACCCCTGACTCTGAGGCTATGTCTAGGGAAGAGGGACAGCTAAACCTCAGGGGAGGCAGAAGGGGTCAGGGTCAGGGTCTACACAGACCAGTGATTCTCTGGCAAAAGGGGTCCGCTTCATGTAGGTCTAAGAGGTTTGCTAACGTTTCCTTTCCTCTGTCCGTTAAAAGAAAATTTGTGGGGGTGCTGAACCTAGGTCAGTGGGGAAACTTAGGGTGTCAGTACTCAAGGCTCTGAAGTGTTGAAAAAAAAGTACCTACATAGCCCGAGTGGGCGAGCCACCAAGAGCCAAAAACTTGGCTAAGCACAAGTAGAGAAGTACGAATGAACAGGCCTGAGGGTGTGAATGAATGTGTGTGTAAGTGACAAAGAGTAAGTGCTCCTTAGATAAGAACGCCAGATAAGAGTGCCCAGGGGCGCCAAAATCGATTGTTGAGGGCAAGGAGACCTATTGCATAAACAGAAAGAGATTAAAAGAAGCTAATTTAAATTCAGAGAAGGAGAACTTCTCTCTGTTAAGAAAAGAGTAAGACAGAACTTTTGAAAAAGGGTCGATAACAGTAAGCAGTTTTATTTACCAGCCCAAAAACTTAGAGTAACTGAAAGTCACCATGGATCAGAGCGACAGCAGAAGAGGAGGGCATCCAAAGAAAAAGAATAAGAATATTCCTCCTGGTAGCCCCCTTGGTGATATACTGGATGACTGGAATAAGTGTGAAAAAATTAAAAAGTTAGATCAAGCGAGGATGATTTATTATTGTGTGGAACATTGGCCAAAGAGGAAATTACAACAAAAATCTGTAAAGTGGCCCTGGTTTGGAAGTAGAGATAAGTGGTTATGTAATTATAGCAGCAAATGTGTAACCAAGAAAACCCTAATTCAGAAGGAGTATGTTACTTGCTGGGTCAAATTCTTAGAAGGAGATTCTAAGGCATACAAAGCAAAAAAAAGATAAAGAGCAGAAATCAGAGGAAAAGGATAAAGAAAATGAGGGAATTATTCAAAAGAGGTGGGATCCCCTTGATTATGTAGCCTCACCAACTCTCCCTCCAAACTATCAAGCCCCCCCCGCTGCCCACCTAACACCCAGCCTCCTGCTTCTCAAAACCTACCTTTACCCCCTCCAATGATCCCTGCCTCTCCTCTATCTCCTCAGGGAATCTCCATGTCATTTTTACCCCCTCCAACAACCCCACTGCCCCGTATATGTCCACCCCTCTATGCTTTTCCCTTGCTGCCCCCTACACCCACTAACCTGCAGCTTGCTCAACCTGTAAGTCACAATACAGCACCTTTCCCTGAGAAAAAAACTCTGGATATATCCTCCAATCTAACAACTGAACCCTCCCAAAATGATAACAAAGAATTAGTGAGCCAGTCAAATGACCCTTTAGATGCTGGCCCTTAGTGTAATACCAGATCAAAAAGTGGTGTAAGGGCAGAGGTAAATCCAAACAGGCTGTTTCCCCTGAGGGAAGTTCCACTAGAAGGGGGGGTAGGAGGAATAGGTTTTGTAAATGCACCTCTGACAGCTTCTGAAGTAAGAACATTCCAAAAGGAACTGGGTAGCCTGGTAGAAGATCCAGCTGGGACAGCACAGCAAATAGATCGGTTCCTGGGTCCCAATATATATACCTGGGGGGAGCTGCATTCTACTATGAACATCCTCTTCTTCCCAGAGGAGATACGCCGCGTAAGGTCAGCAGGGATAAAGATCTGGGAGAAGGAAAATCGTATGGGACCCCCGGGTGAACAAAAACTCCCTGCAGAGGACCCAAATTGGAATCCCAACCAGGAAGAGGGCTAGAGAAACATGCAAGACTACAGGACCCTAATTATAAGAGGCATAAAAGAATCTGTACCTAAAAGCAGCAATACCAAGTTGGCATTTGATGGGAGTCAGGAAAAGGATGAGTCCCCAGGGGCATGGCTAAACTGCTTAAAATGAAATTTTCACTTACATTCCAACATTGATCCTGATGGACCACAGGGCCAAGTAATACTAAAAGTACAGTTTGTTACCAAAGCTTGGCCTGACATTAGACAGAAATTAGAAAAATTGCAAGACTGGCAAGAAAGGGGAATTAATGATCTGGGAAGATCTGAAAATTTATTTAAGGAGAGATGAGGAGAACAACAGAAGAAAAGCAAAAATTATGGTGGCAGTAGCAAGAGAAAGCATAGGAGGGGGAAGCCAAAAGGGGGAGCAGAAAATAAAGGGAAGCTGAGTAAGTGGAAAAAAACACCATTAGATGATGTGTATTGCTATTACTGTGGTGAAAAAGGGCATGTTAAGCGGTCCTGTAAAAAAGTACAAATGGATGTAGCAATTGAGAACGACCAGGACACCCTAGAGAAGCTTCTGAGAGGAGATGATGATTAGGGGTGTCAGGGCTCTACGCTCTGGTGCATGAGATCAGACACCAGATAGAGCCCCTGGTAAACTTAGAAATTGGCCCCAGAGTGAAGAATATGAGTTTTCAGTGGACACAGGTGCTGATCAACCCTGTGTGACGAAGCTCCCCAGGAGGTCTCAGCTAAGCAAAAAGATCTGCCAAGTGCAGGGAGCAAAAGTGGAACCATTCGGAGTCCAGGTTATAGAGAGCAGAATTATATAAGGCAATTCAAAGGAATGCAGAGCTGATTTCTTTTATATCCCACAACTAGGTTGTAACTTATTGGGGTGTGACCTGCAAGTAAGGATGGGAATTGGAGTAGTGCCAATGGAGGGGAGGATTTTACCCCAAATAATGTTATTAACTGAATGGGATATGGGAGAACTTAACCCAATAGTCTGGGTGGAAGGAGGAGGGCAAGGGTTGTTAAATATCCACCAATTAAGATATAAATGTAGTCAGGAATTCCCCCTGTTCAGATAAAACAACATCTCATCTCCCCTGAAGGCCAGAGAGGACTAACACCTGTGATGCAGGGATTCTTGGAAGAAGGCATACTAGAACCAGGCCTGTCACCACATAATGCACCAATTCTAGCTGTCAAGAAGGCTGATGGAACCTATTGACTGGTGCAGGATTTGAGAGAAATAAACAAATGAACTATTTCCAGATATCCGATAGTATCAAATCCATATACACTTCTCAGTCAAATTCCAGCAGAATGTGCATGGTTCTCGGTAATAGATTGGAAAGATGCCTTCTGGACCTGTCCATTAGAGGTGGGGAGCAGGAATTGTTTTGCCTTCAAATAAGAAGACCCAGACTGCAAACGTAAACAAGGACTTAGGTAGACCTGTCTCCCGCAGGGATTCACAGAGTCCCCTAACCTATTTGGATGAACTTTAGAGGATCTTATAAAATCCTTTGTAGCTGGGGAAGAAATACAAATTCTACAATATGTGGATGACCTACTAATAACAGGCAAAGATCAAGTCCAACAGGCCAGCATAAGTTTACTAAATTTTCTGTGAGAAAAAGGATTAAAAGTATCAAAGAAAAAACTCCAATTTGTACAAGAAGAGGTAAAGTACCTGGGGCATCTAATTGGAAAATGGTACAAAAAGCTCAGTCCTGAAAGAGTTGTGAGGATCCTGTCAATTCCACCACCCAAGACTAAAAGAGATGTAAGAAAGCTATCAGGTCTAATGGGCTATTGTAATTTATGGATTGATCACTATACTCAAAACTGTAACATTTTTAAAAATTATTAATTATTATCAAATAATTAAATATTATATATTAATATTAATTAATACACCAATGTATTAGTTAATTGCTATATTTATTAATATTAATATATAGTGACTATATATAGTATAATTGTTATATAATTATTATTAATTTTGAAAAATTAATAAACACAGAACCTGTAGCCTGGACTCTTGAGGATACCAAACGGTTCCAAGACTTAAAGGCTTGATTGACAAAAGCCCCAGTTTTGAGTCTGTCTAATTTAAGAAAATAATTTATCTGTTTGTTAATGTTAATGAAAGGATAGCATATGGAGTAATAACGCAAGATTGGGGGTGTCAGGATCTGTCCTAGTGAATGGATGACCTGATGGTTTGTAGGGGTGATCTCAGGGTGCAAGAAACCAACACGGTACAAGGGGGTTTGCAGTGACAATCAAAACAAATGCAGTTTTATTGAAATAACCACAGCAAAAACACAATAGAGGGATTAAAGGAGAGAAGAAGATAGTAGAAGAGAGAGAAGAGAGAGAGAGGGAATATAGCTACCAACGCAGAGACGAACTCCTTGGGTCCAGTCCAGTTGATGATTTGCCTGTTACACTGGGGAGATCTCAAAATCACTAGCTAACTCAGAGGTTTTTATTGTTGAAAATTGTGAGGGGGGGGAACAGATACAATAGGGAATAGATGTAACAGGTAGTCCATGTTCTTAGCAGTAAACGAGAGCCATTGTTTTCGTGGTCCAGTGGCCACAACCGACAGGCAAACATCTTGCTTTGGTCAGCTTGCCTCCCCCCACACACCTCCTCCGGCTTGGGGTTTCAGTCCCAGTCCTTGGAAGGAGCAGAGGGGCCTTTTTACATCTGAGTCTGTCTATCACGGTGGTTGTAAAACAGGTGAGGGTCTTCTGTGGGGAACCACCCAAAACTCAGAAGTCCAGCCAGGCCGAGAGGTGGGACAGCTTCCAAGGCTAATGAAAGGGAAATAGGGCATGGTGCCCCTTCTTCTTCTCAGTGTAGCATACAGCAAACACACCTGTGACAACAATAACTTAACACTGTGCTCTCAGGTCTGAGGGCCTTTGGCGTGTGACTTTCTCCTTCAGAGCCAGAGATTCTAGACAGGGGAGGTCTTCTCTTCAGTGGTCCCCCAATGACAATTGTGAGGCAGATGAGGGAAAATTCAGACTCTCACAGGGGGGATGCAGGAAGACGGTGGCTTATCTGTCAAAATTATTGGATCCGGTTGCAAGAAGGTGGCCAGCCTGTATTCAAGCTGTGGCAGCCACAGCTACCTTATTAGAAGACACTCAGAAGCTTACATTCAGTGGGAAGATTTGAGTACACACACCCCACAACTTGAGCTAAAAAGCTCCTGAGTGACAAACAGACAGCTGAATCCTGAGGTATGAAATAACCCTGATGAATATCCAGATTCTAGAGATTGTCACCTCAAAATGTTTGAATCCTGCTCAATTCTTAACCGGGGAATCAATGGGAAATTTAGAGCAAAATTGTATAGAGCAAATTGAGATACAAACAAAAGTAAGAGAAGACCTAGAAGAAGATCCCTTACCATATGGAAGGGTCCTGTATATAGATGGATCCTCTCGAATTGTAATGGGAAAAAGGGCATCAGGATATGCCATTACTGAAGCAGGGAAATCAAAGAAAAAGGGAAATTACCCTTGAATTGGTCTGTACAAAGTTTCAAGGTATATGCCCAAAAGAGAGGTTTAGATTTATTAGTAGATGACATACGGACAATCTACATGGATTCTCGATACGCCTTTGGGATAGCTCATACCTTTGGAAAAATCTGCCAAGAGATGGGATACTTTAACTCAAAGGTAAAAATCTGGCATATGAAAGTCTGATCAGGAAAGTACTTGGATCCCTCAGAGGACCAAAAAAACTGACATAGTCCATATTAAAGGCCACCAAAAAGGGGACACCCCTGAAATCTAAGGAAACAAATTTGCAGACCTGGCAGCCAAAGAAGCAGCTTTAGGAATGGGCGACCCAGTCATAGTCCCAAGGGTAAAAGAAGACCAGGGAAAAATAAAGGAAGAGGGGGTACCAATTTTCAAGGACAAGGAGCTAAAAGAAATAGAGAAAATGGGAGGGGTAAAAACAGAGGATGGAAAGTGGTGTACCCCAGATGGATGACAAATATTCCAGCAAATAATAACCAGGAAAGTGATGGAAGAGATACACCAATATGTGATCATTTCCTGAAATATTACATGGGGATGGGAATATATGAAATAGCCAGATCCATCACAGGAGAATGTCTAACCTGCCAAAAAGTCAACAAAAAGGTAATGCAAAAAACCACTCTGGGACAGAGGAAATTAGCCATTAGACCTTTCTGGAGCATTCAGATTGATTTTACTGAATTAACTCCAGCCCAAGGGTATAAACACCTATTGGTCATAGTTGACCACCTAACCCACTGGGTTGAAACGCTCCCCATGAGAAGGGAGACAGCCCAAACTGTGACAAAAGTTCTCTTGGAAGAAATTATTCTGAGATATGGGCTAGTAAATATTATTGATTCGGACTGTGGCCCCCACTTTACATCCAGTGTTCTGCAACAAGTCATAAGGGCCCTGGGAATAAAGTGGGAGTTGCACACCCCTTGGCACCCTCAGAGTTCTTGGGAGGGTTGAGAGGGTGAATCAAACATTAAAGAATATCTTAACAAAACTGGTCTTAGAAACCCAATGGAATTGGGTCAAATGTTTACCACTAGCCCTATTATGAATAAGAACAAGACCCAGAACAAATCTAGGGGTCTCTCCTTATGAAATGTTGTTTGGGCTGCCTTTCTTGCTAACCCCATACAGTACTGGGGAATATCTGGGGGGGACGGACAACAATGCAAAAATACATAGAAACAGTAATAACAACAGAACTAAGGAAAAAGGGCTACCTTTCCCAAACTTCCCCACTGAACTGTAAAATACATGCTATTAACCCGGGGGACTGGGAATTGATTAAATCATGGAAAAGGCCTCCACTAACTGCTCACTTTGAAGGCCGCTTCCAGGTGCTGCTTACAACAAAACAACACTGCAGTAAGAACAAAGGAGCGGGGGTGGACTCATGCAAGTTGAGTGAAGGGTCCAGTACCACCCCCAGCTGAGGCGAGCAAATGGACTATAGCCAGCAGAGACAATAAAGACTTGAAACTGGTCCTGAGGAAAGCACCAAAAGAAACACAACCCCAAACACAACCCCCCACGGGAAATATCTACATTGTTATCCGTATATCCTGAAAGTTTGTTAATATTTGTTATAGTATAAGTTCGAGTTTTATTCAGCTAAGAATTGACAATCAAAATAACATGTCAGTTTCCGGTACTGTTCCATAGAGCACTCTCCTTGCAGCCCTAATTGGGACCAAATTGAGTTGGTACGATGAGGGTCATGGCAGAGTGTCACCAGAAGAGGGGAAAACCAGAAGTGGGAGGCAAGACTGGATCGGGAACTACTTCCAGGAAATACTCTCTGAGCACTGAGAAAACCCCTGTGAATCGAGAGGGGAAGAGGCCAGCCCATACCAGACCCCCATTTGTAGCAATGCTACTACTCATCCACTTCAGAGGAAGTGGAGGAAACACTCGTGAGAAGTGTTACTATCCCTTGTGTAATGGAGATACAGTAAGCGTATTACTCAGAGTACACACAAACATGAATCCCAAGTGTATCAATCACTCCCAGGTAACAACCTGTAAAGAAGATAATAAAATATATTGGCTGGCTAAAAGTATTGCAAGCCAGAGGATGTCAGGAGAGTGCCCTATGAAAGAAAGATGGGTATGTTTTGAAAAAGAAAGTGAAACCAACCTACAGGACACATTCAAAGAGAAAGAAGTGAAATTGAAAACACAAAGGGACAAATACACGGAAAGAATCTTTTTATCGATATGGTAGAAAAGATTATCAAAGAATTTAATTTGACTGATTGTTGGGTGTGCAGGGGACACACTTAAGGGAAATTCAGCCATGGGACAGTATCAGTTTAGATTGCCTAGACATTTTTAAATGGATTACATAAAGAAAAAGCATGTAGTACCCAAAAGAAGACAAGGAGAGTGGAAGCAATAATAGGGAAAGAGTGTTTATCAAGAAAAGGGAAAATGTATACTATAGAAGTAGGAGAAAAGCCATGTAGAAAACATCTAGCAGCAAATGACACACATACCAGGTGGATCCAAGAAACCCCCATTCATATTGGTCAATAGAAAAAAACGAAAGTAGATGTGTATACAGTGAAAAAGAAAAAATGTTTGAATGCTTAGGAGATTATATTAACCCATTCTGGGCAATAGAAACCCAAATATTTGAAACATATAACAAGTTGAGATTCTAATTTCTGGGAGGCACCAAAAAATTTATTTTGGAACTGTGGAACGGCATATGTGAAGTTTCCGGGAGGGTGGACTGGGAGTTGCACAATTGGAGCAATGAAACCATCCTTTTTCTTACTGTCTAAGGATGTGAAATCAAACTTGGGAGTCCCAGTACATGGTGATCTGGCCAGAAAGAAAAAGAATTTAATTGGTGGAAGCCAAAATTGGAACAATGACATTTGGACCCCACAAAAAATTATCGCTACTTATGGGCCAGCTACCTGGGCCCAAGATAGATCCTGGGGGTACAGAACCCCAGAATACATGCTCAATCAAATCATCCGTTTACAAGCAGTACTTGAAATAATGTCAAATCAAACAACTCTGACCATTGATCTCTTAAACCAGCAGCAACAACAAACACGATCAGTAATTTACCAGATCCGATTGGCAGTGGACTAGCTCCTCGCAGAGGAAAGAGGGATCTGTGGGAAATTTAATACTGCAACATACTGCCTAGGGATCGATGACCACAATCATGTAATTAAAAGCATTACTCAAAATATTAGAAAACTAACCTATGTTGGAGCACAAAAATGGACCCCGTTGTTTTGAGACTCTGATTGGTGGGACAACTTGTTCACCTGGAATGGTAAATGGTAGAAGAAATTGGTCTTCTTTGTGATGTGTGCACTAGCAAGTGTAATATTTCTACCATGTGCAATTCCATGTCTAGTTGGGATAGTAACCAGTCTTGTCCAAAGCAGCATCATGCTGCAAGGTAACGTGGAAGGGGAAAATGGCAAAAAAGGAATGTTAATAAAAGAACTGAGGAATCAGAATGCCAGAGATATTCTTGAACAGTATGAGAAACTGAGAAAAGTAGACGTTGAACTTTAACGGTTGATGCAGGCTGGAAGCCTGATCAAATAGTTAGAGAGGGAAATGGTCAAAAATAGGTTAGAAACTGTTGTAAAGTAGTTGATAATTGTTAAGCATGTACTATGAAAAACTTTGGTTATTATATTGGAAAAGAGGTTAAAAGGGTAGTTAAAAGAAATATGGTACTCAACATAAGTATTACACGTAAGTAAAGTGCACCCCGGCCCCAAGCACAACTGGGCCAGCCTGGACAGAACTGTAAGGGCCAATCAAGCGCCTTAACCTTCATGCAAATGAAGGATCCCAACACAAATCAATCCAAAGGAACAAAATACAGTATAAAAAGGGGGCATCTGAATTGGTGAAATTCAGCCGCTCCACCTGGAACAGCGGGAACATCTCTGCTCAAGAAAGGAAGAAGATCCAGAGCCACCTCTGCAGCATCCTCACTTGTTGGGGATGCTCCTGCTCCACGAAAGGGCCCTCTAAGCTTTAGGCCTTATAATAGAAGCAGCAATCACTTCAGTTCCAGGATTTTCTTCCCATTTATAACACTGACCAGCAATGTCAGCAGGCGAAAAATAAGGTTTTGCTGAATCATGGCTTTTTGAAAAGCAATATATTTACAATTAGGGCAGTCCGTTTGTACAGATGGGGGAATGCTCTGTGACACAGTTAAGGCCATGAGGTCACAGCAGGCTCAGGGGTCACAGCAGGCCGAGGTCACAGCAGCCTCTGAGGTCACAGAGGTCCCAGACCCGGTGGTGGCACAGCAGCACAAGGACCCAGCAGTCAGTGCTTGAGCACAACTGTTGTGGCAGCAGCGGCGGTGGCAGTAGTGGTGCTGACATTGGCACAGAGGTGTCAGGACAGCGGTGGCAGCAAGAGCTGCGGCATTGGCAGAGGGCAAGGCACCATGGCCCTTGCTCTGCGCCTCTTGCTCCTGCTCCTCCTGGCCGTGGCCCTGCCTGCCAGGGCTGCCCAGGCTGCTCCGCTGCCAGTGCGGGGAGCAGGTGAGCCGGCAGCCTGGCTCCCCTTTCCTGGGACAGCGCTCCCTGCTCCCCGGGAAGCGGGAAGCGGTGGGGATGGTTTTCCCCAGGCCTTTAGGGAGGGTTTCCTCTCGGGGAGGGGGAGAGCCCCCACAGGCCTGGGGCTTCCTCAGTTTCCTCGCCAGGGATGTGTCACAGGGCAGGGAAAGTGGGTTGAGAGAGACCAGGAGCCAGCCCAGAGCTCCCCAGGCCCCTCTGCAGCTTTGGCCTTGTCCATTCCCACCTGGCTCCCACAGCCTTACCCGACCCCCTTGCAGTGCCCAGTTCCGTAAGGCAGAGGAGGATCCCAAGACATCATGGAAATGGTTCTGATCTCTGCTTCCCTCCAGATTGGGACCACAACTTGCATTATCTAGATGCCTTTTTGGATAAGAGCTTGAAAATGTTGGAGGATGCTGGAGGTATGTTCTCTGTGTGCCTTTCCTAAGAGAATAATCCTATGTGTCTATGTGGCAAGAGCTCACTCATGAGCCATTACCCTTAAAAAAATCTCAAGACTGAAAAAATCTGGAATTCTTCCCCGGCTCTGTTCTGGAGCCCTGAATGATCCCACAGGATCGCTGTTAGTGGGAGGAAGGAGCATTTAGCTGTCCATCCTCCTCCCGTGTGCAATGGCAGTGTGTCCTTCCGTGTGCTCTGTGCAGCCACAGAGAAGAGCAGAGAGGGAAGGGGCCGGGCCCAGGGCTGTGCCCCGGGGCTGAGCCTTGCCTGAAGCCTGAGGATCTCCTACAGTGCCATGGGAGCTGTTCTGTCCTGCCTTTCTTTGCAGCTGAGCCTGTTGGGGAAGGTGATCTGGCTTCCCAACCCACGTTCAGGATTAAGCCTGTGGGAGATGGTGAGGGTAGGTCAAGGCCTTTCCCCTGGGAGAGCTGCCAGCTCAGAGCCCAAAGCTTGGCCAGGGGGGCATTGCTGCAGGTGCCAGGACAGAGCCATGCACGTGTGTGCCCTCGCCCTGCGCGATCCCCTCACCGCTCCTGCGGCTCAGTGGTGCCCGTGCAGCTGAGCAGAGATGGCAGAAGCTTCTGTGGCTGTTGAGTTACAGGGGTGTCTGTAGGGAGGACTTTTCAAGCTCCTTTGCTGGATCCTGCATACAAGCCCAGCTCCCATCGCAGGGGTGAGTAGTGTGTCCCTGCTGACCCCACAGGCTGAGCCCTGCTTTTGTGGCATCCATTCATGGGAAATGGAAACATTTCTCTTAAGGTCCCCTGAGAATGAAAAAACAACCTAGAGGAGACAGTAAGTCTCTGGAGGCATCCAAACACATGGTCAAGATGCAGAGTGATCTGGAGAGACGCTGTGGTGAGAGCTTTTCCCTCAGCCTTGTCCTGGGGCTCAGCAGCCGGGGACTTTGGCTGCACATCTGGACACGCCGTGCCCAGCACAGTGGGAAGGGATCCATGGCAGCCTGGCTGCCCCGCTGCTGCTTCCTCACCCTGCAGGGTTGTTTCCCAGTTGGCCTGGCTGCAGCTTCTCCCCAGCCTCTGCAGGAAGGCGTTTGACATCAGCGCATGTGCAGCCCGAACTGGACCATGGGCCTGAGATCCCCTGCAATTTCCTGGCCTCTGGGTAGATGCAGAGAGGCAGTTGTTTGCAGGAGGCCCTGGAGCAGCTCCAAAACCCTAGGCATTTTCCTTGTCCTTTTCCATGTCTTTGACAAGTATTGCCCTGAGAAGAAGGGCACAGCACGGAGGGATTATGGCATGCAGGCTCAGGGGTTCGGGTACTGAGTAGTCCTGTGCCAAGGGGCAGCAAGGTGCCTGCAGGCCCCAGCTCAGGGGGAAACAAGGAGCGAGAACGTCCTGGCCGGATCCACCGTGCTGCCAGCTCAGCAGTGCAGCACAGCACGAGCTCACGCTCCCCATTGCTCACACAGATGCAGCCAGCCCCACAACAATTGTTGACAACATCCGGAAAAGCAGGAGAAGTGTTTTCTGCTGGGGAACACCTTGTTTGAATAAGATGATGGCCATTGTGTTTGGTGCGGCACTTGGCCTTATGATGTGCTGTGCAGCAATCTGGTATTGCTGGAAGAGAAAACGGTGAGTGGTTTGTGATTCTCTACTTCAAACAGCTTCCTTTAAAGGCTGCTCATAGTCAGGGAAACATTCCCAGAGAGGCTGCAGTGGCGTTGTGGCCAGTCCACGGGTGTCCAAAGAACTCTGCTGAGGGTTCTGCTGCTGCCCAGAGCTTTCATTGGCCTCTTAATTGCTGGGCCTTGTCCTCGGGGGCCATTGGGGCTGCAGCCAGTGCTGGCTCCCACTGAGGCTGCCTGGCCAAGAGCAGCCCCAGGGGCACAGGGCAGAGGCACAGCAAGGTGGGGAGGAGAAAGAGCAGGGACGAGATTGTCCTTGAAAGGCAGAGGCGCTCTGGGGCCCGCTCCTGGCCTGGGACCCTGCCCAGAGCCATCCCCTGCTCACCAGGGCCTTGAGGGGCAGCTGTGCAGCTGGGCCAAGCTGTGCCAGCAGCTCCAGCCGTGCTGGGGCCTTCTGCCTTGGCCAGCTCTGGGGAGGGTCCTGCTGTGCCACTGCAGGGGGCCTCAGCCACCTGTGTCCACAGTTCCACCTCTGGACAAGAGTTAAAAGGGGCTGCACTCCCATGGGAGCAGCTCCAAACACAACCTGAGCAGCTCCTCCAGCAGTGGCTGGCCTGGGCAGCCCTCTCAAGAGTTTTGAGAAGAAGACCCCAGAAGCCATCTAGGAGGAAGCCTCCTATTCTCCTGTAGATCCCACTGCCTCAGCCCTCTCTCATCCATGTGTGCCCCCAAGCCTGTTCATTTTGTTTTCCTCTTCCTCTGTCCCATCCCAGCCCATTGCTGAGTTCATCTAGAGACCCCAGGAGCAGCCCCAGCACCCTCCAGTCCCTCCTGAGACCAAAAAGCAAGTCCCTTTGTCTTAGTTTTTCATTTTTTAGAAATCCCTGGCCCTGCCTTCTTAAAACAAATTTTTCTGAAGTTAACCCTTTACTTCTCTTACAGGGAAGAGATGGAGGCCCTTTTTCTTTTGTCCAGGTGGTGCCACCAGCCCAGTGTTCATTTGGTGGCAGCAGCCTGTCTGAGCTCCATGCCCAGGAGCAGCCGTGGATGCCCACGGTGTGGGCAGGCAGGAGCCAGGCAGCGGCTGCTGTGACCAGTGCTGGGTTCTCGAGGCCTGGGGGAGCCCAGGGGGCAGGCAGCAGCATGGGTCTCCTGAGAAAAAGCAACCCCATTTTGCCTTAGTTTTTCATTTTTAGAAATTAGAAACTTTTGGAAATATTTCAAAATAGTTTTTCTGTAGAGGGACATCCCCAAAGTTTTTTCCCAATTACTGGAGTAGTTAAAGATTTTTCTAAGTACTTTTAGAATCCAGAAAAAGTGACCCCATTTTGTCTTCACTTTTCAGTTTTAGAAATATTTAGAAATAGTTTTTGTAGAGAGAAATCCCCAAATGTTTCGTCCCTGTTTCCACAACACATCTGTATTTTTGAAAGTACTTTTAGAGTTGTGGAAAATATTTTCCCCTATACAATAAAAAATAAAATTGCATTTCGATTGGAATCGTTATTCTAGGAAGAAGTAAGACTGCCCTCAGACAGCCAGCCTGCTGCAGAGGCTCTTTTCCAACGGGAGCTTTGTACCTAGTCACAACCAACATACATAAAACCTTTTCCCAGATATTTCCTGGGAATTTTGACAAGCTCACGTCTTAGTCTTCTCAGACAAACTTTGAGCACAGTGGGAATCTCTTAGAGTCATCAGCTTTGTTTGCTTCTGGGGGAACTCCCTCAGTTCTAGAGCAGGGGCTTCTCTCAGCTTCCTGCTGCCCCCGGGCTCTCCTCCCGGCCTGCTGGGCTTTGTTGGGTGGCACAGCCTGTGCCAAGGCAAGGCGGCAAGCCTGCAGGCCCCAGCTCTGGGGGAAACGGAGAACGTCCTGCCCGCATCCACCGTGCTGCCAGCTCAGCAGTGCAGCACAGCACACAAAACACACTCCCCATTGCTCGTACAGATGCAGCTGGCCCCACAACAGGTGTTCCCCATTCCCAGAAGGGAATTGGTTTCTTTCAGAGAACACGCTGCTGGCTAGAGTTAATGGCAAGCGTGGCTTTTCTCTGGCATGGAGGTGATGGGGGGACCCCTGTAAGGCTGGCAGATGACTGGGGCCTGTCATGAGGCACACGAGCTGGAGGGTGGAGTCTTGTGCGTGTTGGGTTTTACAGTAAGATGTGTGGGGCTTTGGGTCCTTTGGAAGTGGTGCGTGTGGCTGGGGTTCCTCATGAGGTTCTATGGGGATTTGGGATCTTTTCTATGGTGTACAGGTGACTGGAGACATCTGTAAGGCTGGCAGGGGCTTGACTTCCTCGCCATTACCGTGGTGGTTTAGTGCTTGCCGACAACACCTGGAGAGGAGCTGAGTCCTTGATAAGATGGGCAGGAGGCCCGGTTCTTTTGTGAGACACACAAGGCTGTCTTGGGGTCTCTGCATTGGTGTGCAGGGATCCATTTATGAGGCACACAGGGATATTTTCGAGTCCCTGCATAGGGGTGCAGGGATCCCCCTCATGAGGCACAAAGAAGTACTGACGGTCTCTACTGAGGCTTGCAGGAGGCCCTCATGAGGTGTGCAGTGGGGTTTTTCAGTCTTCTCAGCGCAGCAAAGGGCTACTCTGTCGACGCAGGGCAAAGTCAGCAGGAAGCTTCCTGCAAAGCCTCGGTCCCGGCCTGCGGGCCCTGTGGGCGGGCAGAGCCCATGCTTGGGGGCCGGGCGGGGCCTCTGGAGCTGCCGCGCCCCTGTCAGGCCAGCCCCGGCCCCGGAGGTGAAGGGCCGCGGCCCCGGGCTCCGGTGGGGCTGCCGAGCAGTGCCGCAGGCACTACAAGGGCCTCACTACACCCTGGCCCTGTGCTGCGGCCCAAGGCATTTACAGCCACTGCTGTGCCCGTGGGCACAGGAGGCACTCGGGGCTACAGGGCAGAGGCAAAGCAATTTGGGGAGGAGAAAGAGAAGGGACGAGATTGCCCTTGAAAGGCAGAGGCGCTGTAAGGCCCGCTCCTGGCCTGGGATCCTGCCCAGAGCCATCCCCTGCTCACCAGGGCCTTGAGGGGCAGCTGTGCAGCTGGGCCAAGCTGTGCCAGCAGCTCCAGCCGTGCTGGGGAGCCTTGCCAGCTCTGGGCCCTGCTGTGCCACTTGCAGCTGGGGCCTCAGCCACCTGCTCTGTCCACAGTTCCACCTCTGGACAAGAGTTAAAAGGTAGTGGCTGCACCTCACGCCCAAACACAGCTTGAGCAGCTCCTCCAGCAGTAAGAAGGGCCTGGGCAGCCCTCTCAAGAGTTTTGAGAAGAAGACCCCAGAAGAGCCATCTAGGAGGAAGCCTCCTATTCTCCTGTAGATCCCACTGCCAGCTCCTCTCGCCATGTGTGCCCCCAAGCTACGTTCATTTCGTTTTCGATCTTCCTCTGTCCCATCCCAGCCCATTGCCGAGTTCATCTAGAGACCCCAGGAGCAGCCCAGCACCCTCCAGTCCCTCCTGAGACCAACAAGTCCCTTCCTGTACTCCCGAGCCCCCTGGCCCTGCCTTCTAAACGACACTGAAGTTAACCCTTCTCTCTGCCAGGGTAGCTGACGGCCCCTTCTTCTATTGCAGTAAAGAGAAGGTGCCACCAGCCCAGTGTTCGGGTGGTGGCAGCAGCCCTGTCTGAGCTCCATGCCCAGGAGCAGCCGTGGATGCCCACGGTGTGGGCATGCAGGAGCCAGGCAGCGGCTGCTGTGACCAGTGCTGGGTTCTCGAGGCCTGGGGGAGCCCAGGGGGCAGGCAGCAGCATGGGTCTCCTGAGAAAAAGCAACCCCATTTTGCCTTAGCTTTTCATTTTTAGAAATTAGAAACTTTTGGAAATATTTCAAAATAGTTTTTCTGTAGAGGGACATCCCCAAAGTTTTTTTCCCAATTACTGGAGTAGTTAAAGATTTTTCTAAGTACTTTTAGAATCCAGAAAAAGTGACCCCATTTTGTCTTCACTTTTCAGTTTTAGAAATATTTAGAAATAGTTTTTGTAGAGAGAAATCCCCAAATGTTTCTTCCCCCTTCCCACAATATGTCCATGTTTGTGAAAGTACTTTTAGAGTTCTGGCAAATTTTTCCCCCTATACAATAAAAAATAAAATTGCATTTCGATTGTAATCGTTATTCTAGGAAGAAGTAAGACCCCCTAAGACAGCCAGCAAGCTGCAAAGGCTCTTTTCCCACGGGAGCTTTGTAGGTAGTCACAACCAACATACGAGAAACCTTTTCCCAGTTATTTCCTGGGATTTTTGACAAGCTCACGTCTTAGTCTTCTCAGACAAACTTTGAGCACAGTGGGAATCCCTTAGAGTCATCACCTTTGTTTGCTTCTGGGGGAACTCCCTCAGTTCTAGAGCAGGGGCTTCTCTCAGCTTCCTGCTGCCCCCGGGCTCTCCTCCCGGCCTGCTGGGCTTTGTTGGGTGGCACAGCCTGTGCCAAGGGGCGGCAAGGTGCCTGCAGGCCCCAGCTCTGGGGGAAATGGAGAACGTCCTGCTCGCATCCACCATGCTGCCAGCTCAGCAGTGCAGCACAGCACGGGCTCACACTCCCCATTGCTCGTACAGATGCAGCTGGCCCCACAACACGTGTTCCCCATTCCCAGAAGGGCATCAGAAAGGCTATGTTTGAGGAAAGAAGCTACTGGCTAGGGTTAATTGCAGCCCTGCTTTGTTTGGAGCTTATTGTTATGTTTTGCTGCTTTGGAATCTGGTATTCCTGGATGAGAAATCAGTGAGTGTTTTGCTGATTGACTCCCCCCACAGGTTTTCTTGAAAGTCTGAGTCCATAAGATGGGCAGGAAAAGACAGAAACTTCAGTGAGGGGCCCCATGCAGTGGAGTTGTGGCCAGTCCATGATTGTCCAAAGAACTCTGCTGAGGGTTCTGCTGCTGCCCAGGGCTTTCATTGGCCTCTTAATGGCTGGGCCTTATCCTAACCTTCTTGGGCCTCTGCTGGGGCTGCAGCCAGTGCTGGCTCCCACTGAGGCTGCCTGGCCAAGAGCAGCCCCAGGGGCACTTTAAAGGCAGCCAGGGGGGGGGGAGAAAGAGCAGGGACGAGATTGCCCTTGAAAGGCAGAGGCGCTGTGGGGCCCGCTCCTGGCCTGGGATCCTGCCCAGAGCCATCCCCTGCTCACCAGGGCCTTGAGGGGCAGCTGTGCAGCTGGGCCAAGCTGTGCCAGCAGCTCCAGCCGTGCTGGGGAGCCTTGCCAGCTCTGGGCCCTGCTGCGCAGGATGGTCCCTGTGTGCCACTGGCAGGTGGGGCCTCAGCCACCTCCTCTCTTCACAGAAGCATCTCAGCTTCACAAGACTGGCCAAATAACTGAGCCATCGAGAGCTGCACCTCTCATCTTGCATCCCTGTGCCAGTGTCGGTTTTCCCTTCCATGGCAGCAGTACCCGTTTTTTGCTGGGGTCATGCCACTGACACCACCACCCAGAGCAGGACCCTCTGTCCACAATGGGACTGGCTCTGCTCTACAGCCAGCCCAAAAGGTGCAGCCTCCTGCCAGGGAAAGTCATGATTCCAGCAACATCTTTGGGCTTCAGCTCAGGTGTCTGTGGGCTACCACCAGCACAGGCTGGGCTGCTTGTCTAGGCACAGCCCTGGGTGGGCAGGCAGCAGCTGGGCATGGGGCTCCTGAGACACCATATTTTGGCTTAGTTTTTAATTTTTAGTGACTACTAACTTTTAGAAATATTTAGGTTTTTTTTTTTTCTTTTAATAAAGAAATCGCCATAAATTTGTCCCCTTTTCCCCTAGTAGTTAAGGATTTTTCAATGCAGTTTTAGAATTTAGAATAACTTAGAACATTTTTACACTTCTAGAATAAACTGGACTTGTCATCTCGCATCTCCGTGCCAGTGTCCGTTGTCCCTTCCATGGCAGCAATACCAGTTTGTTGCTGGGGACATGCTGTTGCCACCCCCACACAGAACAGGACCCTCTGTCCCCAAAGGCCCTGGCCCTGGTACCCAGTCCAGGCCAGGAGGTGCAGCCCTTCTGCCAAGGAAGGGCCTGAGTCCAGCAACATCTTTGGCTTTCAGCTCAGGTGTCTGTGAGCTACCACCAGTGCTGGTGGAGCTGCTTGTCTGGGCCCAGCCAGGGCCGGGCAGACAGCAGCCAGGCTTGGGGCTGCTGAGAAAAAGCGACCCCATTTTGTCTTCATTTTACATTTTTACACAGCAGAAATTGTTCAAAATATTCAGAAACAGTTTTTGTAGAAAAAAATCCCCAAATATTTCTTCCCATTTTCCCACAGGAGTTCAGGATTCTTCAAAGTAGTTGTAGAATTCTGAAAAATGTAGAACACTTTTACACTTGGTGATTAAAAAGTAAAACTGCATTTAATTGTTCATCTTTAAGAAGAACTAAGTCATCACATGGCACCCAGAGTACTGGACAGGCTCATTTCCCACTGGACATTCTTACTGAGCGACAACAACCAACCTAAAACTTTTTCCCTGATATTTTCTGGGATTTCTGAGAAGCTCACCTCTCAGTCTTCACAGGCACACTTTGAGCACAGTGGGAATCTCCTGCTGTGCAGGTGGGTCTTTGTGTGCCAGCTGCAACTGGGACCCTAGTAACCTCCTGTCTCAACAGGCACCTGTCTGCAGCTTCACAGGAGCGGCGAAACGGCTCAGTCTGGGACACCTGTACCAGACATTCCCCATTGCCATGCCCATGGCCAATGTCCCTGTCACAGCTGCTTTACCAGCTTGTTGCTGTGCAGATGCTGCCACCACCCAAACAAGGTCCTCTCCCCCTGAAGGCACTGGCCCTGCTCTCTGGCCCCTACTGAAGGTGGGCAGGGCTTGGCCCAGCTTTTCTGTTGCAATAAAAAGATGGAGCTGTGAGCCCAGTGTCCGGGTGATAGCAGCAGCAAAGCCCACCCGGCAGCAGCCCTGGCTGAGCTCCATGCCCAGGAGCAGGTCATCCTTCTTTTTGAGAAAAGGCTGGGCAGAAAAGAAGACCAGCAGAAGCAGTGCAATAAGCTGCAGAAGGAGGGATGCCAGGCCCCCTCACTGGAGGTAATTACAATCAGGCCTGAGCCCTGATGGGGCTCAACAAAAGTCCACCCCAGCCATGAGGGGCCAGCAGGCTCTGAGGTCCCAGAGGTGCCAGAGCCCGTGGCAGCACAGAGCACAAGGATCCAGCAGTCCAGGCCTTTTGCACAAGTGTTGCAGCAGCAGCAGCGGTGGCAGCAGTGGTGTGACATTGCCCAAAGCGGTGTCAGGACAGCGGTGCAGCAAGAGGGCAGGACTGGCAGAGGGCAAGGCACCAGTGGGCCCTGCTCTGGCCTCCTCCTGCTCCTGGGTTGAGGGCCAGGGTCCCAGCCCCAGGGCTGCCCAGGTTTCAGGCCAGGGCAGGTGAGCCAGGCCTGGTTTTCCCTGGGGAAGCCTTGGGATGGAGGGAGGGAGGGTTTCCTCTGGGGAGGGAGAGAGCCCCCATGGGCAGGCCTGCTGCAGTTTCCCTCCAGGGATGTGTCACAAGAGTTGCAAAGGGGTGGAGAGTGACCAGGAGCCACCCCAGAGCTCCCAGGGGTGTCGCAGGGCCTGCCTGTCTGGGTGAGATCTGGCCCTAGCCTGCCCAGAGCCCCCCCAGGCCCCTGTTCAGCAGGCAGAGGGGGATCCCCCACACCATAGAAATGTTTTTTTTTTGTTCTCTTCTAGACTGGGACTATGCCATGGTTTATATGGAAAAACTGGTGAATGACAGTTTGAGGAATCTAGGGCATAGTGGAGCAAGTTCTCTGCATGTTTACTTGCAGAATAATCAGTGTCCATGTGGCAAAACT
>JALJVW010000082.1:26233-48575 GCA_024865655.1 Emberiza elegans | reverse complement strand
AACAGTAAATTAGACTTCTGAGAACATGGAGGCAGATTCATCATTCCTTTCTTCGTCTGGGCACCCTGCCAATCAAATACAATACTTTCTGAGTAGCCTTGAGTCTCCTTTGTTCTCTTGCAGGCCTTTTGGTGAGCAGACAAGTTAAAAGACTAAACAAAAAAATCAAAAATGGCTTTCTACCCCGAGTTAAATTTCCAATCCCCTGTTTCATCCCCCCCTTTTCTAGAAACAAGTAAATTCTTTTACTTAGTACAAATTTCTGTGATAATAGGTGTCCCTTAATGCTTTGCCATGTACATTTGATAATGAGGTCAACACTGCTATTTGCTGTAATATTCTCCAATTCCAAATTAGCACTATAAAAGATAACCCTAAACTCACCCTAACTAATACCAATAAATTTGTAAGGCTGCCAACAACAGTCTCCTTGATTCCACAGTATTACAATGGACCCTTTGCTCCATGAGGTTCACTAGTGTAACATGGATGCCTTGATTCCATGAGGTTGTGTAGTGCCACAATGATCTCCCTGGTTCTGCGGCCCTGCTGCGGCTGCTGTGTAACAATGGACCTGTGGTACCATGAGGTTCCATAGTGTCACCATGGTCCCTGTGGATCCACAAGGCCTTACTGTGTCACACTGGACCCTTGGTTCTGTTATGTTTGCCCAATTATCCCCTCATAAAAACACCCCAAACAATATTTGAGATAGTAGCAATTTTAATTAAATAATTTAGAAAATATATAAAGAAGGGATAATTTGGTTCTAACAATAGCGCATAAGCAAAGGTTAACCGCGGGGTACGGAGTGCAGGGCTTTTGGACCCGTGCCACCCTCCGTACAAAGTTGCTAGGTCAAGATTTTCCCCTTATATGCCACGTGTTAATACCATATTCTTCAGTTCCGGTTCGTCATCTGCCTATCCCCGCCCTTATAAACACCTTTACTGCGCATGCACCATCACTCAGTTCGGTGGTCGCACCAGTTTTTGGGGGTCGTCACTGATGAAGGCCTCTCCTCTTCCTCGATGTCCTTTAATTCACCTTTGGGTTACACATGCGCACCAAGCTAATACATCATAAGCCAAAAGCACATATCGCTGTATCTACATATTGAAGCAATAAATCCCTTATAATTAGCATTTTTCTGGGACCCAACCAGGTTTTTGTTCATTTTTAGCATCTGTATCTCCAGTTTCTTCCTCCTGTCCTTGTGAACATCTGCCGGGGGGGGGGTAGAGCCCCTCCTCTCCCTCTCTTCTTTTGGTATTACAACTTTTATCTATTTTTATTATTCCCAAATAGTAATTCTTATGTGGTAGGCCCTGTCCTTGTGAACATCTGTTGGAGTGGGGGGGGTGGAGTCCCTCCTCTCCCTCTCTTCTTTTAACATTACAACTTTTAACCATTTTACCTATTCCCAAATATTAATTACGGTACCAATATTAATTATTTTTTCAATTTTATCAGCACGAATCATACCTATTTATCACAAATCCCCCATTTCTCTTTTTGATCATTGATTTGTGCTGTATTAAAAACTGTGCTCTGATATCTTTCATATTTTCAATTTTGCAGTAATCTCTTGCATCAATTTCATAAATAGATTCTTATCTGAGGTTGGCAGATCCCAATCTTTGTAGTGCTATTTAAGCTGTTTATACAATTCAGCTAATGATTTTAACTAAATCACACAGGGTGATTGTAATAGTCACAAATGTTGAAATTGCTGGGACTTGATTTTTGCTTTGTTTGCTTTTTCATTGCCGAAACTCTGTCCAGTGTGGCTTTCTGGCTTTGACCAATCGCTCAGGGTACCAGAAGGATCACAGTGAAAATAATCCTTAGGAAATCTACCTTTCTACCTTTCTCAAGGCCCCTTGGGTTGCAACCAAGGGCCGAGATGCCAGTCTTCTCGGTAGCAAAGGTAATATTCCGGGATCTAGTCACTGGTGCTTTTAGTTTCTTTGGCACCCACAGCCTCACAGAGTTTGTTTGTCTCTTTTTAAATGCCATTTCCCAGTTCTGGCTGGTTAAAAAGAAATAATTAAAATTAAAACAGCAGATCAAAGGTTAGGCTGGAATACCATAAATCTATATTTTTTAGAATTTCAGGAATATGCCAACTACAATAAGATTTTTTTTTTTAATTAACAATTATCAATTATGAAATACTGATCTATAATATTATGAATTATTAGTTTTCTTATTTGTGCTATAACCAATGTAGCAAGAACTAACTGATCTAAGTTTTCTACTAATTTAATTGCTGCTGGAAGGGTCCCATCTCCCAGTCTCAAAGGTATTCAAAAAAAAATCACTAGCAATGCGTTTTACAATTAGCTGGCTAAATATATAACTACAGCAAAACAAGCAAATGAATTGTTTCTCCTCTTCCCTCTTAGTTACTCTCTAACATGAATTAAAACAAAATATGCAAACAATACATATCCATGGATGACATTTTAAACTATGTTTATCGCGCTCTTAATGTTTTACTTGTACTCTTTCAACAATAGGTGTTATCACTCTCAGTTGCTGGAATTGCAGTTTTGTAATCAATTCTGATAATGTTGCTGGTGGGTGACCCCGGAGGAGATCTTCAATTCTTTCAGGGCATTCCCACTGATTAAGAAAGTCTCTTTTATTCTTTTTCACCGGCGTTCTTCTGCGTCTGAGCTCAAGGGAATTGTGGTCGGCAGCCACTCCAGGATGCCTAGTTCCTTCTTAATAAATCAGGGTTAATAAAGATTAACTTAAATTTCACCATATTTTCACATTTTTGGAATTACATGTTTCAACAATATTTTAGTCACTATTTGAGCTGTAGCTCGAGCTGCTGGAAATGCTTTAACTCACTGAATTAATTAATCTACTATAATAAACAAATATTTTCACTAACCCACTTTAAGCAGTTCTATAAAATCAACCTGGATCTTTTCTAATGGCTTGTAGGCTGTTTTTGCATCTTCCAGAGGGAGGGTTCTTTAATGCTTTCTTAGTTACTTTTTAACAGGTGAGACACCCTTTAGGTAATTTGTTTTCTAATTTCAGACATCTCTATATACCCATAAAAATTTTAAAAGTGATCATAAATGGCTCTTGTTCTCCAGTATGTCTATCTATGCAAGTTATCTAAGATCTGACATTCTATTAATTTTGGCATCATAATCCTGCCATCAGGCAGAACTTATTTTGCTTCCTTAAATGTTGCTCCTAATTTCTTTATAGCTGCCAATTCTGCTAGTGGAAGGGTTAAGTGTCTCTTACTGAATTTCTATTATTTTTCTTTTTTTTTTTTTGTAAGATCATGATTTCACTATCTCTTTTTCTTAAGGTCGCTCTTTTTGCTTCTTCATTGGTCAAATTATTTCTCTCTGACTCTAATATCCCTCCCCCTCTCTGGTGTCCCTTTACATGAACTAATCTATTTTCTTTGAGTTTTTTAAAGCTTCAAGTATCTGAATTATCAATTCCCCATGTATCTGAATTATCAATTCTTCGTGTACTAACCTTTTCCTGTGAGTGTTTATAAGTCCCCTTTTTCCAAATTTTTTTTTTTTTTTTTAAATTTGGAGTCCGTATAAAAAGTCCCTTCTTGTCCCTTTTAGTATTAGTAATGCACGGAGTAATGCACAAAGTTCACAGGCTTGTGCTGACCAGGAGAGACTAAGGGGACCAGACTCCTTTACCCTAAGCTTTTTCCCACTTCACCCGAATGCCAACCCTTGTATCATTGATTTTCAAATTATCTTCTTCAGTTAAAAAATAAATTTTAAATTT
Organism: Emberiza elegans; assembly: GCA_024865655.1. NCBI lineage: Eukaryota > Metazoa > Chordata > Aves > Passeriformes > Fringillidae > Emberiza > Emberiza elegans. The sequence continues at coordinate 44,789 of JALJVW010000082.1, read as the reverse complement.
TCTTTCACAGGGTTTTATCTATAAATTTAAGGCTATTATTAGATCTTGCCTAACAAATTATTCTTGGCCTCTGGTATTAACAATAAATCATTTACTCCAAATTTGTCATCTGCTTCAATTTGCACTCCTTTTATTACAGGAACGGGAAAAGCCTCTCCTGTAATTCCGACTATTGAAACTCTTTCACAATTTATCTCACATTTCTGGGATAATTTTGTTACTGTGGACTGAGAAACTCCTGTATTTACTAAAAATGTAACTTCTTCACTATTAGGAGCTATTTTTAGCTTTATCAAAGCCTCTTCTGGTGACGTTTCGGTCTCCTTCATTGAACAGAACTCCTGACCTGTCTGATTCTCCTGAGAAGTTTTCTCATCTTGCTGTTTCTTTCTGCAATTTTTCTGCAGGTGCCCCTTTTTATGATAATAAAAATAGGTAGGTCCTGCACCTTTTAAATTAGGACAAAAATTTTGTAAGTGCCCTTTTTTGTGGCAGGAAAATTGCATATGTCTTGTGTTCTTAAAAATAAATCTTGATGTCGGCTGTTTGTTTTTCCCTGCAAATTTTTCTATATTCAAAGCTGCCTGCACTTTTTGAACTGCTGCCACTAAAATTCTGGCATCTATTTTCAGCTTTTTCTCATTTCTTTAGACATACACCCTTTGTGCTTCTCTTAGTAACTCTTGAAGTCCCCTGTCCTGCCATCTTTTAATTTTTCCAGCTTTTTCCTGATGTCAGCCCAAGATTTGGCCACAAACTGAGTTTTTAACAGAACCTGCCCTGCTGCAATATCAGTATCTATACCTGAATACAATTGCAAGTCTTTCTTTAATCTTTCTAACCATTTAGCTGGGGACTCGTCCTTTTTCTGATCCTCACTTAAAGTTTTTCCTATGTTATGTCCCCTAGGCATTGCCCCCCGGATTCCTTGAATAATCATTCACCGGAGATCATTCATATTCTGCCTATGCTCTGTGTTTTGATTATTCCAGTTTGGATCCTGCATAGGCTATTTCTGATCACCTCGCCCTTGTCTCTTACGTTCTCTGTCCCAAATCCGCATTCCTGCCTGTCTGATCATCTCTCTCTCCTCTCTTGTAAACAAAATCCTTAGGATAGACTGCATTTCCACTCAGGTATATGCGTTTGGTGTTAAAAACTGATCTAACTTTTCTGCCACTCCTACGGGGTCCTCCATCAGTTTGCCCATCTCCTTCTTGAACTCTCTAACATCCCCAGTATTTAGGGGGACACTCACATAACTAATAGGTGGCCCCTCTCCCGGATTTGCCATGGGAACTTCTCTAAGTGGATATAATCTATTCTCCCCTTCTTCACCTTCATTTTCATTGATTCTTTCCCCTTGTCTCCCTCTGCCTCTGGTTCTGTGTGCCACTGGTTCTTCTTGAATAGGGGGTGCGTTTGGATTTACAGGGGGATCTTCAGGGACCTGTGGCTGAGCTAGCTGGTTGGGTTGTCCATAAGGGGGGGGTAGATGATTTAACGGGTCCCACGGTTCCTGCCTGTTCCTTTTAACCACTTGCCCTTTGGTTAATAAAGGATACAAGGGGTAACTCCCACCTTCTTGCTTCTGAACAACAAACCGACTTCTCCCCTAAGCACTCTATAAAGCAGCATACTCACTCTCCTCTTGATTAACAGGGTCTTTTGAATTCACATATATATTTAGAGCCTGGCAAATCCAATCCTAAAATGATCCGAACTTGGGCCAATATAAATTATCTTTCTGGATCATTTCCTTTGTCCATTCAAACATGCAATACTTAATCATTTTCTGTTTACTTTTTCCCTTTTGGGATTCTTATTCATCCCAAAACCGTATCATCATCCCCAGCGGGCTGTCCTGAGGAATGCTCCCTTCCTGAGAACCCCCCTCACGGTTCCCAGATACTCTAAACTCCTGCGGATTTTTCACACAATCCGCAGCCCCTGGGTCAAGGGACTTACTTTTTCCCTGACCCATTTCTGGCGGCAACAAACTAAGAGATCCCCGGTACCAGGAAAAATCTTAGTTCCCCACACTCACCTTGTGGTTCAACTTTCTCACTTACTACTCTCTCACCCTACCTTTTTAATCTCCTGCTCCTATTTTTTCCTCTGCAATCTATTTCCACTCCTACCTCTGCCTCTTTCTTAATATATCAGCCCCGTCCTCTCACCATCTAATCACATACTAAAATGCCTGCTACCAACCCCTCCAAAGAAATTGAACCTATTCAATCACTCTCCTCAGTCTCCCTACTCTCTCCTGCCCAAGGACTTTCTTACAGGTGCCTGGACCAGGGACCCTCTCCTCCCCCCTGGGTTAAACCTCCCGGGGTCCCCACTCGTTCACTTTTCTTTCGCTTCCCTCCTTTCCCGGCCGGCCTCCTCGCGGAGGACGCGAAAACGCGGTACTGGGAGGTCCCTCTCACTTCGGGGGTCCGGGACTGCCCAGCCCCCGTTTCAGACACTCCACACACACTCACACATGCATACAGCCGCCCCCAGACCCAAAACCTCGTGGTACTCACAGCCTCCTTTTCTCACGAGGGTCTTTGTGCACAAAGCAGTTTTACATGGGTACTCTCTCCTTCCTGTAAGCCGGCACCAATGGGAGCTTCTTCTGCGCGCTTTCAATAACTAATTTGCTTGTGCGTTATTGTAATAAAGACTCTCTTTTCCGAAGGGAGAGTGGTCTAGCTTTGGGACCACTTAAAAGTCTGGTGGGGAGCTCCTTCCCAGAAGCTATTCACCTCCCTGGAGTTAAGAGGGTCCCGGGTTTCGGCACCAAAATTGTTATGTTTGCCCAATTATCTCCTCATAAAAACACTCCAAACAATATTTGAGATAATAGCAATTTTAATTAAATAATTTAGAAAATATATAAAGAAGGGATAATTTGGTTCTAACAATAGCGCATAAGCAAAGGTTAACCGCGGGGTACGGAGTGCAGGGCTTTTGGACCCGTGCCACCCTCCGTACAAAGTTGCCAAGTGAAGATTCCCCCCTTATATGCTATGTGTTAATACCATATTCTCCAGTTCTGGTTCGTCATCTGCCTATCCCCGCCCTTATAAACACCTTTACTGCGCATGCACTATCACTCAGTTCGGTGGTCGCACCAGTTTTTGGGAGTCGTCACTGATGAAGGCCTCTCCTCTTCCTCGATGTCTTTTAATTCACCTTTGGGTTACACATGCGCACCAAGCTAATACATCGTAAGCCAAAAGCACATATCGCTGTATCTACATATCGAAACAATAAATCCCTTATAATTAGCATTTTTCTGGGACCCAACCAGGTTTTTGTTCATTTTTAGCATCTGTATCTCTAGTTTCTTCCTCCTGTCCTTGTGAACATCTGCCGGGGGGGGGTAGAGCCCCTCCTCTCCCTCTCTTCTTTTGGCATTACAACTTTTAACTATTTCTATTATTCTCAAATAGTAATTCTTATATGGTAGGCCCTATCCTTGTGAACATCTGTTGGAGTGGGGGGGGTGGAGTCCCTCCTCTCCCTCTCTCCTTTTAACATTACAACTTTTAACCATTTTACCTATTCTCAAATATTAATTACGGTACCAATATTAATTACTTTTTCAATTTTATCAGCACAAATCATACTTATTTATCACAGTTTGATTTATTATTTTATTATATATATTATATTAAAACTACACTAAAAGAATAGAAGAAAGGAATTCATCAGAAGGCTAGCTAAGAATAGAAAAGGAATGAATAACAAAGGCTTGTGACTGACCGAGAATGTCCAGACAGCTGGACTGTGATTGGCCATTAATTAGAAACAACCACATGAGACCAATCACAGATCCACCCGTTACATTCCACAGCAGCAGATAACCATTGTTTACAGTTTGTTCCTGAGGCCTCAGCTTCTCAGGAGAAAACTCCTAAGGAAAGGACTTTTCATAAAACATGTCTGTGACAGTGCATACCACTGAACTGTTGCACCAGAAGACGGGCATTATCCCATCCTGTATTGCCCTTTGGCATTCTCTCTCTGAGTGCAGATGAGACAAAACCAAAAAGTTCAACCTGAGTCAATCTTTACCTTCAAAGGAAATTCAGGAACCTTTTGCAGAGGCCAATGCTCTGCAGGTGCAGGAATTCTCTTTGGAGACCGATGCTCCGCGAACAATTCCCTTGGCCAATCGCCCAGTGCAGCCGCCTGCACGAGCACAGGCTGCGCACACCCAGCCAGGGCCGCGTTCTCAGGCACTGAGGCCGCGCCGCTGTCACAGACGCCCGCCGCCCGGCGTTCGCGGTTCCCAGGCAACCGCGGCCCCGGCAGCCGCCGCCGTTTCCCGGATCCTGCCCCTCCCGGCCCCGGACGCCCCCAAGATGCTGCCGGGGCTCGGGGGCTTCGTCTGCCGGGATGGGGCTCGGCCTCCCCTGCGGGACAAGGTGAGGGGGTCCCTGGGGGGTGTGTGAGTCCCCATGTCCCCCCAGGCCGGGGTCACCCCCTTTTCTCTGCCCAGAGCTCCTGAGCCAGCTCCTGCTGCCTTTGGGGCTTTGGGATTAAATGGGGACCCCTTTGAATGCCCATTCCTGGCACTGGGACCCCCCACATCTCCTTCCCCAGCTGCAGGATCCCCTGCACCCCCTTATCCTGCCCCGACACCGCCTGCACCCCCTTTCCCGGGTATCCTCCTCTCCCAGCCCCTGGATCCCCCGTTTCCATGAGCCCGGGGACCCCCGGACCCCATTCCCGGCCAGCTCGGGGCGCCTCAGCCCCAGGCCTCCTTTTGCCCGGCGACCGGTGACGTCACCGGAGACTCTGGTCGCCATTGGCGGGCAGCAAAGAGCGGCGCCATTAGCGGGGCCGGAGGCGGCTGAGGGGGCCCCGCGCCTGGGGCCGAGAAAGGCCTTGAGCCGTGAGGGGCCGTGAAAGGCCTTGAGCGGCCGTGAGGTGTCCCTCTTGCGCCGAGAATGATACAGGAACAGGCAGGAGGCAGTATTGCAGAAAGACTAAAAGAAGGTTTTATTCAAGAGAAGCATGCGATTTTTATAGAGTGATACGATGTATTCTATTTGATTGGCTAGTTAACAAAAACACGTTCTTTATACACTGTCCTTGAGGAGAAGAAGAGACAGACGAAGTAGAAGAACACCACCTGCAGATTGTTTATACTTAACAAGTTCTCACATCCTTACAACTCCCTAAAAATTCTCACAAGCTGCTGTGAGAAACGCTTGCTGTTTGTCTCTCTCTGTCCCATGGCATCCACAGTGAGGGGCTGTGAGGGGCCATGAGGATTTGTGAGGGGCCATGAGGGTTTGTGAGAGGCTGCGGGAGGCCAGGCACCCCATGGAACCAAGGGTCCAGTGTGACACAGTAAGGCCTTGTGGATCCACAGGGACCATGGTGACACTATGGAACCTCATGGTACCACAGGTCCATTGTTACACAGCAGCCGCAGCAGGGCCGCAGAACCAGGGAGATCATTGTGGCACTACACAACCTCATGGAATCAAGGCATCCATGTTACACTAGTGAACCTCATGGAGCAAAGGGTCCATTGTAATACTGTGGAATCAAGGAGACTGTTGTTGGCAGCCTTACAAATTTATTGGTATTAGTTAGGGTGAGTTTAGGGTTATCTTTTATAGTGCTAATTTGGAATTGGAGAATACTACAGCAAATAGCAGTGTTGACCTCATTAGCAAATGTACATGGCAAAGCATTAAGGGACACCTATTATCATAGAAATTTGTACTAAGTAAAAGAATTTACTTGTTTCTAGAAAAGGGGGGGATGAAACAGGGGATTGGAAATTTAACTCGGGGTAGAAAGCCATTTTTGATTTTTTTGTTTAGTCTTTTAACTTGTCTGCTCACCAAAAGGCCTGCAAGAGAACAAAGGAGACTCAAGGCTACTCAGAAAGTATTGTATTTGATTGGCAGGGTGCCCAGACGAAGAAAGGAATGATGAATCTGCCTCCATGTTCTCAGAAGTCTAATTTACTGTTTTATAACACTCTATTATATTAAAGAATACCATACTAAACTATACTAAAGAATACAGAAAGGATAGTTACAGAAGGCTAAAAAGTTAATAATGAAAACTCGTGACTCTTTCCAGAGCCCTGACACAGCCTGACCCTGATTGGCCAATAAGTCAAAACAATTCACATTAAAACAATGAAACAATCACCTGTTGGATAAACAATCTCCAAACACATTGCAAAGCAGCAAAACACAGGAGAAGCAAATCAGTTAATTAGTGTTTTCCTTTTTCTCTGAGGTTTCTCAGGTTCCCAGGAGAAAAATCCTGGGTGAAGGGATTTTTCAGAAAATAGGAATGTGACAAGAAAGGAATGCTGAAGAGAGATCAGAAGAGGCTCCCTGCTGACCTTGAGACTGAAGCCAACAGAAAAACTGAATCTGGGTTATAACCACCACATTACAACTACGTGACTGAAAAAGTGTGCAGGCTCATAAAATTGATAAGTTTAATACATATGCATTTTTTTTAATGCAAATGCAACAGATTAGGGGATAAAGTAGACACAGGAATTTTTGGGGGTGCTCATGTCCTTGGGGAGCATGTCCAGCAATGAAATAAATCATACTGGCTTTACAACTTTTTCAAGTTGAGGAGTTTTTTTTTCCACAAATCACCCACCACTCCCCAATGGGTTGCTTTGAGCCAATCATCTGTTCCTCTGGTCTGCTACACCACTTATTCCAATTAAGGCAGTGAGACAATTAAGCCAGTTTGACTAGATAAACCCATTAAACTCGTTCAATTAGATGAACCAGTTAAACCAGTTATAAACTTATTGTGGAACCATTTAAATAATTTAAAACATTTAAACCACCTGAGTTAGATAGATTGGATTAAATTACATAAATTAGAGAAATCAATTAGACAATTTAGCCAGTTAAACCACTTAGACCAGCTAAAGGTGCCAGGCCCTAGGGGACTTTGTCCCGGATTCACCACCGGGAAGTTGGTTCCATTTTACCACCAGGAAGTTGTAGTTTAGGATTTTTCCAGCCAGGGAAGGGATTTCCCTGCCCCAGGACATTCCCAACACCCGTGGAGATCCAGAAGGTGCTCAGAGGAGGAGACCACAGGGAAGTTTGGGGGCTGGGGTGGAGATTCTGGATCCAGAGTCTCCCTGGGTCCAAGGAGTGCTGAGGAGAGCCCAGGACTGAGCAAACCCCAGAGCTGAGGAGAAGATTTCAGTGCTGGGGAGACCCTGTGTCCAAAGAAACACCAAATCTGAGAAGATCCCACATCCAAGAAATTTCCAGAGACAGGGACAAGATTCCAGAGCTGAGAAGATTCTGAATCCAAGGAAACCCCAGACTTGAGGAGAAGATTTCAGTGCTGAGGAGACCCTGGATCCAAAGAGACACTGAATCTGAGGAGATTCCAGATTCAAAGAGATTCTGGATCCAAGAAATTCCCAGAGACAGGAATGAGATTCCAGAGCTGAGAAGATTCTGAATCCAAGGAGACCCCAGAGCTGAGGAAAAGATCCTGGATCCAAGAAGAAGACTCTGGACCTGAGGAGGAGAACTTGGCGTGAGAAGATTACATATTCAAGGAGACTCCAGCGATAAGGAAAATATCCTGGATCCAAGAAGAAGATTCTGGAACAAAGAGACTCTGCACCTGAGGAGGACACCTTGCAGTGAGAAGGTTCTGGATTCAAGGAGACCCCAGAGCTGAGAAAATTCTGTCTCCAAGGTCAAGATCCCAGAGCTGAGGAAACCCCAGACTGGAGGAGTAGATTCTGTGCCCCTGGAGCAGCCAATCGCGTGCCAAGATGTGGAATTTCCTGGAGAGGACCGTGGAGATCCAGATATCCAACAGCACCCGGAATGTCACCCTGGAGAACCCCAGGTGAGGGGAAGGCGCAGGAGAACCCCTGGAGTGCAGGGTGTGTGGTGGTTTTGGTTTGAAATTGGGTGGAAACACAAATTTTGTGTTGTGGTTTAGGTTTGCTAATTTAAGATTTTTTAATTTGAAATCTTTTGGGCTGATGTACTAAAGAATGTGGTAGGTTTGGTGTTGGCTGATTACTGATACACTTAGTTTTTGTTGTGAGATAGGACTAGGAGAAAGGTAAAGCAGGTTTAAAACTTTAAGAGGGTATAAAGAAAATTATTTTTATAGTAATTAGAAGGAAAAAATAGTAAGAATTAGAACAAACCTTTTAGAACACTTTGCTTCTCACAACTTTTCTTTCTCACTGATAATGTAAAGGAATTACACTTAAGATTTTTAGTTAGATTACAACTTTTAAATAGTTTTTCTTTAGTTTATTGAGGGAGAGAAGTCTTTTTTGTTAAGGTTATGGAGCCTTTTTTATAAGAGGAAAGGAAACAGGTTTCTTGGGGTTCTTAATTTGTTACAAACAGCAGTTGTTTGGGGAATTTTGCTATTATGAAGTTTTTCTTATAGTTATAAGCATTTTTGTAGCTTGTTGATGGGTTATGTTGGTTTATGGGGTATTGTTTGGAAGATAAGTTGTTTAAAGGTGAAAATTCTCTTTATTGTCTATTTTTAAAACTATTTTTAGTTTTGGGAATAGAGATTTTCTTCTTTATTTTTTGGAAGCATAGGACTACTTTTTTTTCTGTTTAAACTTTTTATGGGATTACAGCTATTTTAACATTTGTTTATTTTAGTATGGAGGCTTTTGTTTGCTATCAGTTTGAACACTTTTATCTCTTTATAGTTTTATGTGTTATAATGAAAATAGTCTTTTCTCTATAGCTTATAAGAGGATTTCAGCTCTAAAAACAAACGCATTTCTTTTTCTTTCCTATTTGGGACTTAACTTCTTCTACACCGACTAATGTCTTTATGCTGTTCTTTTACATGTTGGTATTTTGGACTTTTTTCCTATTTGAGGGAGGATTGAGGCACTGGAAGGGTTAACATTACTCTTGAATTTGACTCCATGTCCCCAGAAGGCTGATTTATTATTTTATGATATTATATTATCTCAGAATCTTTACTGGTCAGGGTGACCCCGAGATGCATTAGAAAGTCTCTTTTCCCAGCCCAGCAGTTGAAGAAGGAGTCAGAACTCTTCTATTCTTGTTCTTAAGGTTCTTTATTGGGTTTTTTTCTATTAAATTATTTTTTTGACTCACTGAGGTCTGTCTGGCAGGTCAGGATGAGGCACCCTGCCCATCCTTGGGGCAGTGTTATCTTTTTAAACTAAAAACTACATGTACACTATTTACCATAATTTCTCAATGCCTATCACTTTTGTTAGACAGTGAATTTTTACTCTAAATCAATCTAAAAATGCCAACATCAATTAAAAGATGGAGGTTAAGAAGAAGAAGTAAAAAGGACAAGGCATGCTTAAATTCTTCTATCTTGGGACTTAGAGCCCTCATTCTAAAAATCTCAAAAATCTATTTTTCACCCCATGACAAACTAGCTATTATTCTACTTAAACTTTCTTGACTTGTAATTCCTCCTATAAAGGTAGGTAATTGTTTTTTCCAAGAGCTAAATCAAAGGCACAGGGGTCTCGGGCTCTGTGCCAGGGTCTCTGAGACCCTGGGTAGGGGCTCAAGCCAGAGGAATTTCCTGGGTTCCCTCAATGTTATATTGAAAGAAATTATATACTAAAACTACACTAAAGAAAGAGAAAGGATACATCAGAAGGCTGGAAAAGAATGAATAATAAAAACCTGTGACTGACCAGAGTCCTGACACAGCTGGACTGGGATTGGTCATTAATTACAAACAATTCACATGCTGGGTAAACAATTCTCCAAATCACATTCCAAAGCAGCAAAACAGGGAGAAGCTGAAGCTTCCCAGCTTCCCAGGAGAAGAAATCCTGGTGAAGGGATTTTCCATAAAATGTCACGGTGACGCTGTTTGGCTTGGCTTGGTTGAGATGGGGGTTGAGGTTGGGGTTTGCTGCATTTTTGTTGATTGGAACGGAAAGAGAGAGTTTTTGGGGTTTTTTGGTTTTTAACGTGTGTGTTTCACAGAGGTGTGCCCAGCCTCTCAGTGGTTCGGCAGCCCGTCAGTTACAGAAAAGCTTTGCATCGCTTCCCCTGAATTTTCCTCCCATTCCAAACCAGGACAGGGTGTGTGGCAGACATATTTTATGAAAAATCTTTTTATCAAGATTTTTTCTCTTGAGAAGCTGAGAGACTTCAAAACCAAAATGTAAACAATAATTCTTTGCTGCTGTAGAATGCAACAAGTGCATCTTTGATTGGCCTCATGTAGTTGTTTTTAATTAATAGCTAATCACAGTCCAGCTGTCTCAGACTCTCTAGTCAGTCACAAGATTTTATTATCATTCTATTCTTTTCTATTCTCTGCTAGCTTTCTGATGAAATCTTTTCTTCTATTTTTTTAGCAACTTTTAATATATAATTTATATTAATAATACTGAATTACTAATAATTAATAATTCTTAATTACTAATATTAATTATTAATAATTGTTCTTTTATTTTACTATAATATTTATCATAAAATAATAAATCAGCCTTCTGAAACATAAAGTCAACATTCTCATCTCTTCCCTCATCCTGAGACCCCTGTGAACACCACCACAGGGTGGGGTCATCATCCCACGGTGGGAGCATCTCCTAGGGCTTGGTCCATCTCCTACTTGTCCCCCACTGTTCCTGTCACCTCCCAGCAGTGCCCCCAGCACCTCCCAGTGCTCCCAGCACCTCCCAGTGGTGGTGACACTGTCTCCTTCTGGTTCCACCACCTACCACTTGCTCCATGACCATCTCCTGGTGGTCTCACCATCCTCCCCTGATGGCACACCCCCATTTCTCCTCCCCAGGACCTACTTCTACAGCGGGCACAGCTCTGTCCCCCCCAGCCCTTCTGTGCCCCCAGGCTCCTCTGACACCTGCCAGTTCTCCAGCCCCCTGTTCCGCGGCTGTTGTGGAGTCCTGGTCTATGAGGCCACCACCTTCACCGTGGCCATCTTCTCCAACCCCCTGGACTACAACCGCTTTCCCATGGAGCTGGGCCTGGAGCTGTCCCTGCTCAAAGCTCACCTGGGCAGCCTGGAGGACACCTACAACCGCATGTCCCACATGAGGACGTCCTTCACCACCAACCGGGCCACTGTGTGCTGCCACGTCACCCTGGACACCTGCCAGGAGCCCGTCCAGGTGAGTGTTTGCCACGCCAAGGTGACGGCCACCATGTCCAACACACAGAGCTCCATTATCAGGGTGGTTCTGCAGGAGCAGGAGTACTCAGGGAAGGAAGCTGGAGAGAGGCTTCCATGCTATGTGATAGCAAAGGAATTAATTTAGTTTTTACTGGGCCTGTGAACAGAGAAACAAGGCACACAAAAACTGCTTTTCCGAGCAAGAACAGTTGGAAGAGAAGAACAAGAAGGCATCCACCTCAAGAATGTAGGAATAGACAAAACAAGGACTGAATCTGGGCTTTATGGTAATGGGTAAATTGTAATATGTCAATTGCTTACTTGTAAAACCATGTGTGCACGAATGGTTAGGAGTATCCTTCATGTGACCTCAGGCCTCAATAAATTATGCCTTTTTAAACCAAATTACTGTTAAGGAGTCTTGTTCCAACATTTTGGAGATTTTGGGACATTAAATTAGAGAGCCAACCAGAAGATGAGCCTAGAGCTTCAATGAATCTATGGTCCACAGATCTCCAGCCAGCAATGAGGAATTTTCAGGGAGAACCTCAACTTTAGACCTTCAGGGACTCGAGGCAAGATCCCTGGCCTAAGTGAAGGCATCATTTAAATTATTTTCCTTTGGGTTATTGACAAGGGATGCAAATCCCCACACAGAGTTACTGATAAGTGTCAGAACCCAGGAAATTCCTCTGGCTGCCCTGGAGGGCTCAAGCCCCTGCCTGGGGGGCTCAGAGACCTTGGCACAGAGCCCAAGACACCCATGACTTCGATTTTGACCCATGGGAAAAAAAATTACCTACCTTATATGAGGGTCTGCAAGCCACGAAAATCTAAGTAGAATAATAGTCTGTCATGGGGTGAAAAATAGATTTTGGGGGGTTTTAGAATGGGGGTTCAGGAGGCAAATTGGAGGAATCTGGGTGTGTCCAGTGTTTCTCCTTCTTTTCTTGGCCTCCATCTTCTGCTCTGATGGTGGCACTTTTGGATTGGTTTAGAGTAGAAGCTCACTGTCTAACATAGGTGATAGGTATTGGGAAGTTATGGTAAACAATGTACATGTAGTTTTTAGTATAAAAAGATAACACCACCCCAAGGGCAGCCAGTGTGCCTCTGTCTGACCTGCTGAGCAGACCTTGGCAGGCCAGAGAAAGAATTTTATAGGTAAGAAACAATACTGCCCTTCTCTGCTCTGGCTTCTGCTGTCAAGATGATGGGCTGAACCTCCTCACCTCACTGGCACAGGGATTCTTCAAGCCCAGCAGAAAGAACTGTAAATGCCCTTTCCCAGGAGCTGTCAGCAGCTGTGCGCAGCCAGAGTGTGCAGGAGCTGTGCTGGCTGCATTCAAGGCAGCTCAGAGCCTCATTTCTTGTGCCCAGAGGATGGAAGCCAATGGGTGCCTGGCACAGGGATGCACTTGATCTCTTCCTCCCTGTTTCCTGTTGAAGGGCAGTCACCCCTTGGATCAAGTCTTTCTCATCTTCTCAGCTTTGCATCCCTCAGGTGAGGAAAGAAAAGCCTGAGAGACTCAGCTTGCTGGGAAATGGGCTGAGCACCTGGCCATCCTAAAGCAGCAGAAGTCAGGCAGCAGCAGCCCTGCATCAGAGTGCAGCTTCAGACTCCATCTCCAGAAATCACTCACCTTTCCCTCAGCAACAAAGAGGTCCTTGCAGCCAGGAGGAAGAGAGAGATGACCACCGTCTCTATCATATCTTGGTGAGACTTGTGGAAGCATGGAGGATTGGTAAGTGAAGGAACAGAAGCTGTTGTGGCAAAAGGGACATTGTGGAGAGTGGAAGTTTGGAGCAGAATAGGCCCTTAGAGCCAAGCCAGATTCTGTCTGTTGAACCTCTCCGTGTCATGGTGTTGGCAGCTGGGCAGCCTTGGCCCAAAGCTGATGGGCACTGGCTGTGCAGGGAGGGAATCACTGAGCATCAGTGCATGTTCCTGCTTAGGAGCTGGACGCACTGCCTGGCAGGAGAAAATGACAGGGAGACAGTCTGCAGCTGCCCCAGGGACGGCACAGACCCATTCACTGGGGGCACCCCCTGCTCCACACTCTAGCAATTGTCAAGATCAAGAAAGGAATGCCCTGCTTAGCTGGGGCTGTGCATTACATCTGGCAGCACCACTCTCCCCTTTCCGTCATGCTGGGCCAGGAGAGGAGCAGCATGCTCTCCTGGCACTGGCAGCTGTGTCCCTGGGTCCAAAGGCTGTGCTCAAGTGCACCCTGATCCCCAGCATCTCAACTGCCCAGGCACATGCCATGGGGCAGGGCAGGCTCCCTTGTCTCACCTGGGCTCTGGGGGGCCCGGCAGTGTTTCCTGGGTGTGCCCCAGTGCCACAACTCACCTGGGACACTTGGATTCAGGCCAGCACTGAGGGCAAAGTTCCCCACTCAGTCACTCTTGCTTTGATGCTGATATCCACATGGCAGTGTCCCTGGGTTCCCTCTCAGCATGCTCAAGGCCATCAAGTAGCTCTCCTGCCCCTCTTGGCCTGTCAGCCTCTGCACCTGTACCCCAAGCTTGCACAAGATGATTCAGGTGACAGGAGACCTTGGCACAATTGAGCACCCAAATTGAGTTCCCCCTCCTGTTCTGCAATGGGATTCATGTTGAGGAGATTGGAGAAAAACTGGAGGAGTGGCACATTAAATACCGTGAGAAGAATTTTTGTTGTCAGCCCAGGGAAATGACCTCATGTCTGGAAGGGGAAGAATTTCGTTTCCAGGGCTTCACCCATGGAGAACAAAGACCTTCTCCCTTCCCATCTCCAGGCCAACATCTCCAGTCTCTTTGTGGCTCCTATCCCTCTACTGCCCATCCCCTGCAGAGTGGCAGATGTCCTGGGCCATGCCATCCCCACCTGCACCGTGGCCTTTGGCTCACACTAGCAGCAACCCAGCTCAGCCCTGGGGCCCTGGCTGCATTCCCACTGCTGAGCCTTTGCTCAGTCACCCATTGGCACCATCTGCTAGGCCAAGTCAGCTCCTGATGCTTCCTTTCCACACCCAAAAAGTGCCAAACACAAACAGCAGGGCACTGGCAGTTTCATCCCAACAAATGCACCTTGCTTGAGGCCCAACAGCACATGCCATAGAGTGTTGCAGACATCTTTTGTGAAAAATCCTTCCTTTAGGATTTTTCCCTCCTGAGAAACCGAGAGGCCTCAGAGACAAGATGTAAACAATTGTTATCTGCTGCTGTGGAATGCAACAGGTGCACCTGTGATTGGCCTTCTATGTGTGTTTGGATTTTCTGACCAGTCATGACAGAGCTGGCTCTCGCTCTCTGTCGGAGCCAGCTGCTTTGTTATCATTCTTGATATTCTATTCTTAGCTAGCCTTCTGAAAACTTCTTCCTTCTATCTCTTTGTAGTATAGTTATAATGTAATATATATAATATATAATAAATCAAGTCTTCTAATTATGGAGTCAAGATTCTCGTCTCCTCTTCATCCTCAAAACCCTGTTCCCAGAAGGGACAATAACTGGTGACCCCCGACTGAAAATGAACAATTGGACCTTCGACTGAGGAGGACATTTCTCACTTGGTGAGATCCCCAGAGGAGCATTTGCTACATTTGGGTAAATCCCGGGTATGTGGCATTGATGGTTGCTTCACGAGCGACCACAGAAGTGGATTCTAGCCAGGAGCTGAAGAACTGAAGATCCTGATTTGGACAGAGTTCACAGCAAGGCTGACCACAAAGAGAACCTTCTGAAAAGCCTCCAGGATGATGTCTGGAAAGCCTACCAGGACCATGCAGATGGCCAGAGAGTGTTGGACACTGTGTAAAGGTACTGTGGGTTTTTCCCCTCCTGAAAATGTGGCCCGTCGTAATTTGTGGCTGCTTATGTGGAGGATTTCTCCTTGGGGATGAGGTTCATTTCTCCCCTTCAGAGGAGAAACTTATTGCCCTCTGGCAAAAATGGGGTCAAGAGGATGAAATTCTCCTGATGGAGACAGATTTCTATGAGTTTTCCAATGGGCAAAGCTCTTTGGATTTTTACTAATGTGCTCTATGCTCTCGACCTGTTCGTATGGGAGTGCATGGACTCTATTTTCCAGTTCTGTTTGGAGCGTGGGTTTGGATGTCCTAAGGTCTACCCAGCTTTCAGGCTGCTTTTCAAGTCTTGAAACGGAGAGCAGCTGTTTTTCCCTGGATTGCTCGCTGCAGGGGAATGCTCCGTTCCCCGGTTCCCTCCGGGAGACCACCCTTTGGAGGGGACGATTGCCTGCTTCTCAGCCCCCAAACCGCAGTGGGGGGCGAGATTTCGTCCCGAGCCGAAAAGTTTTTTTTCTGCGTCTTCGGAGCATGCTCAGATGCCGTTTCTTTCCTCCCCCCGTTCCTGTGCGGGGGATGGGGAGCCGCCTCCGGCAGCCCTGCCGGCACCGCTCCGGCCGGTCTCCTGGGCCCTGCCCCGCTCAGAGAGCGGGGCGGCACCGGTCCCTGAGACCCCGCCTGCGGGGCCGGCAGGGCCGCCTCCTGGACCCGCTCCGCCGCCGCCTGCCCGGGACGTCCCGCCCGCGGCTCCCCCGGCTTCTGCGCCCGCACCGCCGCCTTCCACGCTGACTCCGCTGCTTCCTGCGACTGTGCCGATGTCACTAGGCAACAACCATCCACCGCCGCCTCCTCCGCCGCCCGTGCCGATCCCGCCGGCTTCTCCGCCTGCGCTTCCACGGCCGACCCCAGAGCCAGGGGCAGACGATGTTGGCGACTCCGTGCCGCCTCCCGTTGAGCCCGCCCTGGGTCGGGATGCTGCTGACACCGACGCTGAGCCCGCCCTGGTTCAGGGCGCTGCTGACACCGACGCCGAGCCGGCAGCGGCAGCATCACCATCACCCCCTGTTTCCAGCGAGACTTCCCCCCCGAGTTCTTCGGGCTGTCCCGGGGCTGCCCCTGCGGGCGGAGCTGGGACAGGGGAAGAGGGCGTGAGCCTCCCCTTCTGTGGGAGAGGCATGGCCCGCCAGCTGGCTGTGGGAGCAGCCCGTCTGCCTGTGTTTAAGATCGGAGTTCTTGCGGGCTTGGGGGCTGTTCGATCAGGGGTTTCCCCTTGGGAGGTGCGCGTCTCTCTGCTGCCCCTCGCACGCCCCGGTGGCGGGGGGCAGGTGGGTCCCGAAAGTTCTGCCTTTGGTCCCCAGCCCGGAGGGGGTGGGGGTGATACCGGGAGGCAGATGGGAGCACCACCGTTTGCATTGCAGAGGGCACAGCCAAAAGCGATCGTGGCTTGTCTGCTGTGGGAAACACAAATGGTAGGGATTCCTGGCACAGCTTCTGTTCCCCCACTGCTGGCAAGCCTCAGTGATTTTGGGGACAGGAAATGTTTGGTCACCCATTCTGCCATTCCATCGGCAGTGTGGTGCCAGGCTGTGGGAAAGCAGAGCCCGCCTGGCGGGCTGGGCCTGGGCTGTTTGGCTTGGCTGCTCGGGCCGGGGCCACCGCCTGGCCTCCTGCTGGATTTGGGGGTTCTGCTTCCCCCTTCTGGGCCTGGGCCACCGTTTTGTGGGCCGAGTCTGGGGTTCCTGATCCTTCCACATGGGCCAGGGCCCCCCAGGGCCTCTCTCTGGCCCCTTTGAGTTGCTGCTGCTCTTTCCGACTAAACAAACAAACAAACAAAAAAAATTTTTTTTTAAATTAAATAAAAAAGAGTGAAAAGCTGGCAGCAGCTCAAAAGCATTGAAGAGCCAAAAAATTAGCTTCAGCCCAAGTTGTTCAATAAAGGGCTGTGGCAAGACTTTCTAGAAATCTTCTAAAAATTATTTGAATCTGTTTGATAACTATTGATAGATTTTCCTTCAGCGGTTTGTTGTTTCAGGAGTCTGCAAGCCTGTCTCAGGAACAAAAGGGACTTCCAGAGATGGCAAAGAAGAACATCTTGAGTCCATGGACTTTTCCTGAAACTCAGCTGCTTGGACTTGAATTTCTTTGCATTGCTTTTTGCATTTTCTTATTTTATAAGATTGTTGTAGTGATTTGATAGAATCTTATGTTATACAGGTGAAGAGATTCCTGTTCATTCCACACCAGCACTTGATTGAGATTTGGATTGGCAAAGATAGCCTCTCAGGTGTTTGTGCTTTCCTCTGCACGGGCCCAGCAGAGAAAATTACAAACACTTTTCTTTTTAATTTAATTAATTAAAAGGGTGAGATGTTGCAGACATCTTTTGTGAAAAATCCTTCCTTTAGGATTTTTCCCTCCTGAGAAACCGAGAGGCCTCAGAGACAAGATGTAAACAATTGTTATCTGCTGCTGTGGAATGCAACAGGTGCACCTGTGATTGGCCTTCTATGTGTGTTTGGATTTTCTGACCAGTCATGACAGAGCTGGCTCTCGCTCTCTGTCAGAGCCAGCTGCTTTGTTATCATTCTTGATATTCTATTCTTAGCTAGCCTTCTGAAAACTTCTTCCTTCTATCTCTTTGTAGTATAGTTATAATGTAATATATATAATATATAATAAATCAAGTCTTCTAATTATGGAGTCAAGATTCTCGTCTCCTCTTCATCCTCAAAACCCTGTTCCCAGAAGGGACAATAATAGAGGGATCAGAAAAGAAAATCAGTGATAGAAAGAAAAAGAGGGCAAGGGCAATAGAGCTAATAACAAGACACAATCCTCATGCTCCAGCCACAGAGATTCGCTCTCATCCATGGGGGCTCACCCAAGCTGTCTCCAAAGTTACAGTTTCTACAGTCTGAATGCAAAGCCAGTGGCATCTAGCCAAAAGGTGGGCAAGATTCATGGCCCATTGTCTTGAGAGCCCTTGCTGTGGGAGGCAGGTGCAAGCGTGCAAGGACAAGCCACCCCTTGTCCCAACTTGGGAGGCAGCTGCAGCTGTGCAAGTCCAAGGCACCATGGATCAGAACCTGTTGCAAGCAGTGTTCTGGCAAAGCACAGCAAGCACACCTGCAAACACTCCCTTGGCACAACAGCCAGAAAATGTCCACCTCACTCAGGCCACAGCTCCTGACGGGGCTCTTCAGCCTCCTTGCCACCACCGTCACGCAAATGAAGGAAACTCCGCACCATCTCTTACACCCAGCACGCCTCAAGATTCCACTCCAAAATTCCACCAGGACACTGAAGGCCCTGCAAGGAGAATTCACTTGCCTCATCAACCTGAACAACAGCTCCACCTGTACTCAGCACAAACCCATGGCTGAGGCAGCTCTCCTGTGCAGCACAGCTGGGCCCTTCTGGGGCTCCATGCATGGACATGCTGGCTTAGCTCTGCTCTCAGAAGAGATTTTGGTGTCAGCAGCTGAATGCAGCCCCTGCTGTGATTGCCATGAGCTCAAGACAAGTGGAAAGAGAGCAAGAGGTTCAGGCTGAACACATCTTGACTTTTGGACTTTTAGGTTCAAAGACACTTGATTGAAATTGAATTGGTTGTG
>JALJVW010000082.1:0-18303 GCA_024865655.1 Emberiza elegans | reverse complement strand
CCCACGAGTGTCCCCAGTGTGGGAAGAGCTTCAAGCAAATCTCCCACCTCATCACCCACCAGCGCATCCACACTGGGAGAGGCCCCACGAGTGTCCCCAGTGTGGGAAGAGCTTCAAGCAAATCTCCCACCTCATCACCCACCAGCGCATCCACACTGGGAGAGGCCCCACGAGTGTCCCCAGTGTGGGAAGAGCTTCAAGCAAATCTCCCACCTCATCACCCACCAGCGCATCCACACTGGGAGAGGCCCCACGAGTGTCCCCAGTGTGGGAAGAGCTTCAAGCAAATCTCCCACCTCATCACCCACCAGCGCATCCACACTGGGAGAGGCCCCACGAGTGTCCCCAGTGTGGGAAGAGCTTCAAGCAAATCTCCCACCTCATCACCCACCAGCGCATCCACACTGGGAGAGGCCCCACGAGTGTCCCCAGTGTGGGAAGAGCTTCAAGCAAATCTCCCACCTCATCACCCACCAGCGCATCCACACTGGGAGAGGCCCCACGAGTGTCCCCAGTGTGGGAAGAGCTTCAAGCAAATCTCCCACCTCATCACCCACCAGCGCATCCACACTGGGAGAGGCCCCACGAGTGTCCCCAGTGTGGGAAGAGCTTCAAGCAAATCTCCCACCTCATCACCCACCAGCGCATCCACACTGGGAGAGGCCCCACGAGTGTCCCCAGTGTGGGAAGAGCTTCAAGCAAATCTCCCACCTCATCACCCACCAGCGCATCCACACTGGGAGAGGCCCCACGAGTGTCCCCAGTGTGGGAAGAGCTTCAAGCAAATCTCCCACCTCATCACCCACCAGCGCATCCACACTGGGAGAGGCCCCACGAGTGTCCCCAGTGTGGGAAGAGCTTCAAGCAAATCTCCCACCTCATCACCCACCAGCGCATCCACACTGGGAGAGGCCCCACGAGTGTCCCCAGTGTGGGAAGAGCTTCAAGCAAATCTCCCACCTCATCACCCACCAGCGCATCCACACTGGGAGAGGCCCCACGAGTGTCCCCAGTGTGGGAAGAGCTTCAAGCAAATCTCCCACCTCATCACCCACCAGCGCATCCACACTGGGAGAGGCCCCACGAGTGTCCCCAGTGTGGGAAGAGCTTCAAGCAAATCTCCCACCTCATCACCCACCAGCGCATCCACACTGGGAGAGGCCCCACGAGTGTCCCCAGTGTGGGAAGAGCTTCAAGCAAATCTCCCACCTCATCACCCACCAGCGCATCCACACTGGGAGAGGCCCCACGAGTGTCCCCAGTGTGGGAAGAGCTTCAAGCAAATCTCCCACCTCATCACCCACCAGCGCATCCACACTGGGAGAGGCCCCACGAGTGTCCCCAGTGTGGGAAGAGCTTCAAGCAAATCTCCCACCTCATCACCCACCAGCGCATCCACACTGGGAGAGGCCCCACGAGTGTCCCCAGTGTGGGAAGAGCTTCAAGCAAATCTCCCACCTCATCACCCACCAGCGCATCCACACTGGGAGAGGCCCCACGAGTGTCCCCAGTGTGGGAAGAGCTTTAGGCACAGCAGCACCCTGATCAGCCACCAGATGACCCACACTGGGAGAGGCCCCACGAGTGTCCCCAGTGTGGGAAGAGCTTCAAGCAAATCTCCCACCTCATCACCCACCAGCGCATCCACACTGGGGAGAGGCCCTACGAGTGTCCCCAGTGTGGGAAGAGGTTTCAGTGCAGCTCCAATCTCCTTCTGCATGAGCGGATTCACACTGAGGAGAGGCCCTTCCTCTGCCCTGACTGTGGGAAGAGCTTCAAGCAAATCTCCCACCTCATCAGACATAGCGGAGGCACCAGTAAGGAAGCCTGTGGTGCCCCAACTGCAGCGCGGCTTTGTGCACTACTCCAGGTTCATCCTCCATTGCCACCAGCAGATTCACACCGAGGACAGGCCCTTCTCTGCCCTGACCATGAAGAGAGTCACACAACTCCAACCTTTATCACCCACCTGCATCCACACAGGGAGAGGGGGCCCCAGTGTCCCTACAGAAGAGCTGCCCGAGGTCTCACTTGACCAGACACCAACGAGCCACCGGTAAGGAAAGTCCTGCAAATGCCCCCAATTGAAGGAAGAGTTTTATGCACCACTCCAGCTTCATCCCCTGCTAGAGACCCCATGTTGGGAAGAGCCCTGGTGATCCATGTTCCCTGTCATCCATGCTTGGAAGACACCTGTCCCTTCCTGCCCTGCCAATGACCTTTATGGGGATGGAGAACATGAGGGTCTGGCCCTGGGTCCTTTCTTCATTACATTCACCCCACCCTGGTCACAAGGTTAGCAGGAAGGACTCTCTTCCTCCTGAGGGAGAAGGGGTGTCCTTCCAGGCAGGGGAAAATGTGGCCAGAAAGACCCAGTTGTTGATGTTTGTTTTCCCTGTAAATTAGTTTTTACTATCCCTTCCCTTTACCAATATTGTTTCTGTTACTCTTTGTTCCTTATCTTGTTGCTGTTCCCAATAAATTGTTCTTATCCCAGCCCGGGATCTTTTGCCTTTGTTTTCCATGGGAGGTGGAGAGCAGCGAGGGCAGCTGTTTTAGCAGGAGCAGGAAATTGGGAATCCTATTCCCTGAACCCCGGCCCATGGAAACCGAGCATCCCAGCATGTCCCAGCCCTGGTGGCCATGGCAACAGCCCTGGGAGCGGTCCCTGGCTGGGGGCTGGGAACCCTTCCTCTGATGCCCAGGGACAGGAGTGGAGGGAATGGCAGCTGAGTCGGGGCAGGCCCAGTTGGATGTCAGGAAAAGGTTTTGCCCAGAGGCTGCTGGGGCCCTGCCCAGGCTCCCAGGAAGGGTCCCAGCTCCAGGCCCTCTGAGCTCCAGCAGCATTTGACAGCACTGCCAGGCCCAGGCTGGGCATTGTTGTGGGTGTCCTGCAGGGCCAGCAGCTGGACCTCGAGATCCTGATGGGTCCTTCCCAGCCCAGCCAATTCTGTGGTTCTGGGATCCCATGAGCCTGGGATGGGGCTGCCAAGGTTGCCATGGCAACGGGCTCTGGCTGCAGGCCTGAGCTGGTGTCCAGGCAACCACCCCTGGGGGTCCTATGGGGACCTCCATGGAGGTTACCAAGGGACCGACCATAGCAAAGGGGCTGGTGATGGCTGCTGGCGGAAACCCATAAGGAACTGAGTTGCCACAGGGCACCTCAGAGGGGTTCCATGGGGACGGGGGCTGGTTTCGAGATTCCCAGGCTGTTCCAGGATAACAATCCTCCCACACAGATGGTAAAGAGCCCCGGTAGGGCCCATGGAGACCTCCCAAGGGACCTTTGGCTCCACTGGTAAAGAGCCCGGGGCTCACAGAACATCCCAGGAGTCCCAGGCTATTCCATGGTGACATCCAGGCACATGGGCACAGTGGGCCGCAAAGGCAGAAGCTCCTGTTGTCACAGGCAGAAAGGACGGGGCTCCACGGTGACATCCCAAGTGCCCAGGCTGCCCAGAGAAAGCTGGGATGTCCCAGACACATTCCCAGGGGACCTTTATAGAATTTGGCACCCAGGCAAGGCACTCACATTTCCACGGTGACATCCCAGGAGTCCCCAGGCTGAGGTGGAGCTTAAATGACCCAGACACCAGAGGTTCCTGTCCACCAGAAGGGAACCCTGGCAAAGAGTTGTTTCTTTATTAAGAAACTCCATCTGAGTCATGAGATGGAGAAATGAGACATCACAACAGCCACCATGGATCCAAACCTCAGCCCCAGAGTTTTCCTTCTAAAGATATTATATACTGGAAAGGGCTGAAATCCAATTGACCCCAGAATTGTCAAACGTTCAAAAGACTGAACAGATTGGAATTGAACTTTACACAGTTTGTCCCACAGGATTAATGATAGAATACCAGATAGATTTATATAACATGTCTCTGGCTTATTCTTGATGGTGATTAGACAGAAAGATCCACTAACCAAGATTTACTCCACAGTTCAGGAGACTATAACAATTATTAGAATATAGTGCTCTAGGGAGCAATTTTGAAGTCAACAGGGGCCTTGCTGGGTTGTTGGAGCCCATTGCAGGCAGCCTCCTGCTCCAGCAGGAACTGCCTTTCCTGTGCCATGAGCAGGGCAGGTCCCACTGCAGGAAAAGCCCCAGGCCAGCCCCAGCACAGGGAGGCCTCAGGCACAAGGAGCAGAATGCCCCGTGCTGGGAGCTGTGCCAGGGAGGCCTGAGGCACCAAAGGCACCTTGGAACAGCAGCTGCTTGCAGGCCATGGCCAGAAGCCTCCCTTGGCAGCCCGGCCTGGTGGCCACCACTGCAGAGCTGCTGCCTCAGGGCTCATTCCTGGCTGGGCTCTGAAAAGCCACTTCTGCTCCAGGAGCCTGACTGGGAAGCCATTGGCCCCAGCACCTTGGGGACAAGATATCAATGACAAAACTCTTCACCTGCCAGCAGACAAGGCAGGGGGCAGAGGAAAGGGAGCCAGGCCCAGGGGACAGGGCTGCCATGGTGATGGCTGTGAGGTCACTGCCCCTGCAGCAGCCTGGCTGCCCTCAGCAGACATCCTGGCTTGAAGCCTTGAGGGCACAGCCACTCATCCCAGTGCCCTCCCGGAAGAGCACCAGGCAATGAGGGAGGGACAGGATCTAACCTGTCTTGCCCTTTGCATCTGACAATTCCAGCTGTGTCAGCACTTCTCTGGAATAACTGTTGCAGCTTGTGCCCACCTGTCAAACCTGCCTCCAGTGTTCTCTTCACCTGGAACCTGGGGGACACTCTCATTCAGTTTAAAGATCATTGGACCCTTTAAAGTCAATGAAACTGATTTCAATCTGAAATTGACTTTTAAGATTTTGAAGCGCACTCAGAGGCACTGATGAGTATGATGCAAAAAGCACCAAAGGCCCAGAGGGTCATTAAGTCCCTGGGCTGTGTCTGTGTGCTGCTGAGCTGGGCTGGGCTCCTGGCCCAGAGGCAGCTCCTGCCAAGGGCAAAGCGCTGCAGAGGAGACAGCTCAGGCAGGAGCTGCTCTGTATGCACAGCCCAGCAGGGTTACAGGGCACTGCCAGGGGCCCTGTGGGACACCAGCAGGGCAAGACTGGCTCAATCTCAGCACTGGAGGCCAGATTGGACACCAGAAGGGGCTGTGTCCTGCCAGGCAGGGCTGTGGCTGTGCAGCACGTCCCCAGGAGGTTTGTGAGGTCAGCAAGGCTTGTGTGACAGCACAGAGAGGGCTGTGAGGCAGAGCTGTGGGCTCCTGAAGGCCCAGCCAGGTTTGTTGTGTGAGTGATTAAACAGCTCCAGGGACAGGAGGGTCTGGGCAGGGAGACTGGGAGCAGACTGTGCACATAGTGTGTGGATGTGACGTTACAAGGTCAGTATGGCATCACAAGGTAGGGTTGGCCATGGCTGAGGGGCCTTGTGACATTGGACAAGACCTTGCAGGCTCAGCCCAGAGTCCTTGTCTCTGCCATGGAGGCAGGGCCACCATCATGGAGGTGGCTCTTGGCTTGTGACATCGGAACTGGGTTGCGACATCACTGGGTGTCTGAGTAGCAAGGAGGGAGCAAGGATCTGCCTGCCAGGGTGAGCAGGCCCAGGTCTTATCCCAGCATTCCTGAAACACATCCAGGTTTGCTCATCCCAGAGACACTTGCCTTCCTGGTCCCCAGCCGTCACAATGCCTCCAGTGTTCTGCTCATAGTGGATCCTGTGACACATTAGTTGTGACAGCACAGACAGGGATCTCTGAGGTCAATGGTTGGCAAGAAATCACAGGTGTTTGTTGTAACTGAGATCCTGAGGGCAGTTGTGACATCACAGGAAGGCTACAGACATCAGAGAGAAGGCTGGTGACATCACAGATAGGGGTGTGAGGCCACAGAGCAGACCTGTGAGGGTCTGTGGCTCACAGGCATCAGGGAGTAGTCCATCACTGGAGGGCTTTTAACATCATATGTCCCCTGGGACATCACAGAACAGATTTTGATATCACAGGGGATGTTGTGACATTAGAGCAGATGACATCACATAGAAGGTGTCTGTCATCAAAGGCTGCTGTGACATCACAGGGGACAGGTGAGCACTGTCCCTCAGCCCTTCACAAAGCAAACAGCAAACCAAACACAATCCAAAAAAGTCATTCCAGAAATGAACCAAAACCAGGATTTGACTATTATGAGAGCTGCACAGAACAGCACTTGAAAAGAGCCACCTACTGTAAACTAGCACTAATGATTTCAGCTGTGCAACAAAACAAATTTAAATTAAACCAAAACTTAACCAGGCAGCTGCTTTTATTAAACCAAAACAACTTTGGTCGAGATCTTAGCAGCTTTTAAAATAGTAAAGAACAGCACTTACAGGCCTGACTGGCCAGCTTACCTATAACCCAGCCCTTGGTAGAGAGCAGCATTTGTGCAATGAAATCCCCAGCACAATTAGTTATGGGCAACAGAGCCAAGATGCGTTTTAGTAAATGTAACAATCTGGGAAAAGACCTGGAGGAAGGGTTTGGGTGAAGCTTACAGCAGGTGAAGGTCTGAACTTGGAGGCCAGATCACAAGCCCAGGCTCTCTACAGTTGTTGGCTACAGTATTTTAGACAGCTGGCTTGTGGCCCCATTTGAGAGCACAGGCCCAGAGAGCACAAGGGCCTTTGAGCTGTTTGCAAGGCACCTGTGAGGCCTAATCTCA
This sequence comes from Emberiza elegans, assembly GCA_024865655.1. Lineage (NCBI taxonomy): Eukaryota > Metazoa > Chordata > Aves > Passeriformes > Fringillidae > Emberiza > Emberiza elegans. The sequence continues at coordinate 11,649 of JALJVW010000082.1, read as the reverse complement.
GCCATGGTTGATCCTGGCCAAAGAATTGGCACCAGCAGCTTTCTTTTGCAGGTGAGCAGGCAAAGGTTGAACGCAGGGAACAGAAACAGTTGCCAGGCTGCCCAGGAACCAGGAGTTGGTTGGGCCCTGAGTGCAGCAAACGGGAGTGTTTCTGGATGAGAGAGCCCCACCTCCAGGGTGGCTGGCCCAGGCCGAAGCCCATGGGTGCTCAGCTGGCAGAGGGAGCACTGCTTGCAATGTAGCAGCACAGGGGCTTCAGTCCTGGCCGTGACCATCATCCTGGCCGCCCTGTGACCAGCATCATTTGGTGACACTGAGAATAGGGATGAAACCAAGGACCATTGGCAGAAACATCTTGTGGCTGCTGCCAAGGAACCATTGTGACACTGGCAGGTGGCCTCATGGAATCAGACAGTGAGTTTGTGATTCAGCTTGAATTAGGGACCGCTGACCTGTGACCCCGAGGAAATGTGAGTTCTGGAAGAGGCAGATCAGGCCCATTATGAAATTAGTTATTTTCGAATAGGTAGGTGAATCATGGAAAAAGGGCTATTTGGGGAGAGAATGAACCAGAGGGCCCATTGACAAAAGAACCGACTGTGGATTACATTAAAGTAGTTTTGGCATTACAAAGCCCTCTGGAACCATGGAAGCATGAAAAAAAATAGATAGATTAGGGAGTCAATGTAACTTATCACATAAACTGCAAGAGGAATGCTGAGTCCTTTCACTCTGACTCTCCCATGGAACAAAACCAAGCATCCCAGCTTTGGGGAAGCCAGAACACATTTGCCGGACATGGGGCAGAAACCAAAGGCCTTTGTGACCCTGCAGGGCTGGGGTACCAAGGGGCCACTAATAGACTGTGAAGTAAAGTGTCTGTCATCAAATTCCACTTATCTTTAAGAAACCAAGGGGGACCCTTTTGTTCAGGGCACGCTTTGGCGGATACAAATAAATCAGGCCAAGAGCTTCCAAGGAAAGCTATTTGACACCGTAAGCCAAAGAGGTCTTGGAACATGTCAACCCCCATGGTCCAAAGGCCCATTGTGACATTGCCACACAGAGGTGGGGCTTTTGTCAGGCCTGGTGCAAAGGGACCATTGTGACACTGCAGTTAGCTCATGGAACTTTAGGCTTTACCAGTGAATATCCATCCACGGACCTTCAGGAACCTGGGGGCCATGTGAGCACTGTGGGACCCCCGAGATCATTGGAACAACTGACAGCAACCCCAGGTCCCCAGGGCCCATTGTTGCAAAGGGAACACCTGAACAGGTTGGCTGGAGGTCTCTGGGGAACCACCTGAGACTACTCCTAGCCCTTGGCATGTTGAGGGCTTTTCTCATCTGCTGCTGAAACACTGGGGCTTCCGGACCCCAGGAGTGAGCTTCCCTAGGAAAAAGCAGCCCATGAAAGAACTGGGACATCACCAGAACGCTTCACCCCAATTGCCCTTCTATCCAGGCATTGTTCCAGTGCCAATGCAAATGAGACAAGTCTGTCTAGTGCCCATGGCTGTTCACAGTTTTCTCATCTGTGCTGAAACAGGACAGAATGTGCAAATATCATGTCTTTGCCTGGAGGGTCCCTCCTGGTCCAATCGAAAGTATGGTCAGTATGGGGATCTCTTCATTCCCACTGGGACAGACTGGAGGTATGTGTTGGTTAATGCAGATTTTGCTTGCACAAAGATGACAGGTCCACATCTTGAATACCCTTCATTTCCAGCCAAAGTGGGAAAATATGGTGTGTTTCAAGAAACCAGAACAGTCCTAGGGCCAGGTGCCCTTTAACAAATACAGTTGCCCAACACGACCCTCGTCATGCTGTGGGTGATTGATGCCCTTGCTGGGCACTGGGCCTTTTGCCAATCCAGATTTACAGGCAAGGTGGGATCCTGGCGCCCAGTTAGCAGAGTGCCTGTCCAGGCTTAGGGCATGGGCCCATTTGTCTTTCTTAACTGAAACAATGGAAATGGCAGCTCCAAAGCAGAAATATGTAGCTATACAACAAGGGATGACGAGAGAACCATTTTTTTTAGTTTGCAGAAAAAACTTGCTGATTCCTATTGAGAAAACAGGTAGATGATGAAACTTTTTAAAGGGTAGTTGTGTGTACAATTGGCTAAAGAAAATGCAAACCCAGATTGCAGAAAGATTGCACACTTTACCTTTAGAACCCACCTTGAGAGAAATTTCCTTTCCTTTGATGCTTGCTCAAAAGTGGGTTCAGTTGAGCCCCAAATGGCAGCTCTTGCTGCAGTACTAAAACCTTTTTTCCCAAGTGTTATAATTGTGGACAATAGGGCATGTAAAGTCACAGTGTACTGCCCGAGAAATTTTATTTTCCAAGTGCAAGCTCGATGTTGTATGCAATCCGTTGTGCTTGAGGGCACTATGCTAAACAATGCAGGAACACAAGCCTTGAAATACCTAGGTATGTTGGTGATCAACACTCAAGTTATGCCTCAACCTATAAAGTTAGACATTGATGTTAAAACTGTTACTGATGTACAGAAATTGGTTGGTTTAATAGGTTGGATTCGATCATATTTAGGCATAACTAATCATCAGATGCAGCCATTGTTTGATTTGCTTTCAGGCATCACTTCCTCTACTGATGAGAGGCAATTGACCTCAGCAGCAAAAAAGACCCTAGAAGAAATTGAATTAGCTCTAGCACACAAATTTGTTAACAGGATAGATACCTCTGTTGGTGCACCTTCAATTGTTTATTTTGAAAGACCATGAAATACCATGCGAATACTGTGTCAATGGAATGATAATTGGGAAGATCAACTGCATATTCTGGAATGGATATTTTTATCTTTCAGATCTCGGAAAACAGCTCCAGGACTTTATGAGCTCTTTGCAGATATTATCATCAAGGGCCGCAGGCGTTGTCATGAGATTTTGGGACAGGACCCTGTGACCATTGTAATACCTGTACAACAGTGGTATTTTGAATGGTGCTTTCAAAATAATCATGAATTGCAATCTGCCTTATCTTGTTTTACAGGCCAAATTTCATATCATTTGCCTTCTCATCCTGTTCTAGCATTGACTAAAGAGATTCCTTTTGAAGGCAAGCAAATTTATTCTCCTGTTCCGGTGGAAGGTATAACGGTTTTTACAGATGGGTCCGGGAAAACCGGAAAAGCGGCTGTGGCCTGGAGAAAGGATGATCACTGGGAATATCAGACAGTGATTCAACAGGGATCTCCTCAACTGGTTAAACTTCCTGCTGTTCTTTTGGCTTTTACTTTGTTTCCTGGTTCTGTAAATATAGTTACTGATTCAGTTTATGTTGCCAATTTGGTTAAGCATTTAGATCAAGCAGTATTGTATAATATTCAAGAGAAACCATTGTTTACCATATTAGTGAAGTTGTGGACACTTATTGGTGCTCGAAAACATCCTTATTTCATTATGCACATTCGTAGCCATACATCATTACCAGGATTTTTTGCTGAAGGTAATGCCTATGTAGATTCTTTAGTAGCTGCTGCTGCAATCAAAACTGTACCCAATGTGTTGCAGCAGGCAATTTTATCCCATCAATTTTTTCATCAGAGTGCTCAGGCTTTACAGCAGCAATTCAACTTGTCTACTAACGAAGCAAAATCAATTCTTTTTTCGTGTCCTGATTGTCACATGACTCATGTCGCTCAATATTATGGTACCAACCCTAGAGGTCTTTCTGCATTAGAAGAATGGCAAACTGATGTTACGAAAATGCCAGAATTTGGTCGTTTTAAGTATGTTCATGTTACAGTTGATACTTTTTCTCATGCAATGGTTGCTTCAGCATTCACAGGAGAAAAAAATCGAGATGCTATTCGTCATTTTTATCATGCCTTTTCTATTCTAGGTGTTCCGTGTCATGTAAAAACAGATAACGGCCCAGCATATGCTTCACAGAAAATGCAAGCATTCTTTCGTGCTTGGGGCATTGAGCATTCAACAGGTATTCCACATGTCCCCACGGGCCAAGCAATTATTGAAAGAGCTCACGGACTTCTTAAGCGTCAGGTTCAAAAACAAAAAGGGGGAATGCAACAGGAGTCACCTCAAGTAAGATTAGATAAAGCTGTTTATGTGTTAAATTTTTTGCGTCCCCTACCTGACTCCCAGTTATCTCCAATCTTTTGCCATTTTTCTTCTTTGAATTCAAAGCAACCAAATTTCCATAGAAATGTCAAGGTATGGGTCAAGGATTTGATTACTGGTATGTGGTCTGGTCCAGTGGAACTAATAACCTGGGGAAGGGGTTATGCTTGTGTTTTAACAGATAATGGTCCTCGATGGGTTCCTGCTCGCTGTGTCAAACCTTACCTAGAGCATGCGGGAAAGGACAGGATGGATGGTTCCGCAGCTGAAGCAGAATGTGCGGATGACACTGGCTAAGACCATATATCAGTGCTTAAAGATGGATGAAGGAACGATTGTATTAAGAATAGGAATTTTGTTGATGGTTGTGATTGTGGTTTTGTGTGTCCCCTCTCTACTTGGGTTTTTGCAAAGGGCCCTGCAAAAATCCATAGCAGCTGTATTTACAGGTCAAAAACAAAAAGGGGGAATTGTGGAAGGGGCTAACATCGGGCCTGTTAGCTAAAGGAGTGAGAAGAAGCAGAGAAGAAAGAAGAAGCTAATAAAGACCTTTCTCCAAGGCTGTAACCAAGGAGACCGAGAGAAGAAAGATAAGACCACTGTGCAGCTGGAGAAAGCATTTTTAGAAAGTTAGGTGAAGTCATTATAACTTTTCACCAATAGCATGATATTGATTTCTTGTGGCCAATAGTTAAGATAGAAGAAGGGTAAACAACTGGAAAGTGTATAAAATACCAGCCATGTTCACTAATAAACGGTTGCCAACCGAGACTGCTTGTGGTCTCTGCTTTATGTCATGACCGCCTCGACTGCGACAGTTTCTGTTCCCTGCGTGGCACAACATCCCTGTTCTCACCCTGCCAAAGAAAGCTGCTGGTGCCAAGTGCGGCCAGGATGAACCATGGCTGGGACTGAAGCCCCTCTCTTGGGGCCCTGCAAACAGCGCTCCAAAAGGAGCCCTTGCAGCTCTCCTGGGCCAGCCACTCCCTCGGAGTGGGGCCTCTCCCAGCCGGGAACTCTCCCGTTTGCTGCACTCGGAGATCCTGAACAACGACGGAGCCTGGGCCGATCTCCCCACTCCTCCAGGCTCAGCCCTTTGCCCGCTGGGGAGATGCCAAGGCATCCTCAGGGAGCATTCCCTGCCCTCAGGGAATTGCTCACAGGTGCCTTGCACTGACTCTTGGTGTCTGTGTGCACACAGGAGTGCCTGTGCTGGGGCAATGTGGCAAGGCAATGCTGCTCTCTGAGGGCTTTGAGTGCCTTGGAGAGCTGAGCCAGTCAGGCCTGTAAGTGAGGGTGAGTCACAAGTTGTAAGCTGTGTTAAATCCTGCCAAGAGTTGTTCTTTTGCTAAGAAGTGAAGTTTAATAGAATTTATAAGCTAAGTTGAATATTGTTAAGTGTTATTCCTCTGTGAAATCAGTCAGTCCTAGGGTACAAGTACGGTTAAATACTGTTAAGTGCTGTTCTTTTGCTAAATGCTGAAGTCTAAAGTAGCAGTCAAGGCCTGTTAAGTTTGAGCTCAGTTTAGCTTTTAGGCCGCATTCCTTTTATCCTTGCCCTCACTGTCCTTCAGATACACATACAGGCACACACACATGGACAGTTCTTAGTTCATTTCTGGTTTGACTGCCTGGATTTTGTTTGCTTTTGCTGTTGCTTTGTTTCCTTGGTGTGCCCGAAGTGCCCAGTCAGGGGCAGAGTGACTCTTGCCAAGGAACTCTGTGCTGCTGTCCCTTAATATTCAATCTGGATTTTGCTGATCCCTTGCTGGGGATTTTTTCAGCGCCCTCAGCCCCTCGTTTGAAAGAGGGTGAAGGAGCCCTGGCCCAGGCCCTGGCCCTAGGGGACACAGGGATGCTGCTGGGGGTCCCTGTCCCCCTGTGCCACCCCCAGGGCCCCAGCCTCCCGTCCCCGTGTCAGGCTCTGGGGTCGATCTCATGGAACATCCTCTGGGGGAGGCTGCGGGGCTGGGGGGACCCGGGGGGACAGGGGACCCCGCTGTGCACGAGCAGGGTTGGACTGCTCTGGGGGGAACTGTGAGGGGGGCCGGGGCAGAGGGACCTCCCCAGTGACCTCACACAGCCCATTTGATGTCGCACAGCTCCTGTGATGTCACACAGCCACCCTGTGATGTCACACAGCCCCCTGTGATGTCATACAGCTACCCTGTGATGTCACATAGCCTCCTGTGATGTCACACAGACTCATGAGATGTCACACAGCATCCTGTGATTTCACACAGTACCTGGGATGTCACACAGCCATCTGTGATGTCACAAAGAGCCCTTGTGATGTCACAGAGCCGCCTATGATGTCACACAGGCCCTGTGATGTCACACTGCCCCTAGGATGTTACAGCCCAGGATGGGATGACACAAATCCCCCATGTGATGTCACAGAGCCAATGCTGGGATATCACTCCATGATGTCATACAGCTGCACTCTGATGTCACAAAGTCACCCCTGGATGTCACTGTCAGTTCTGTGATGTCACAGCCTGTTCTGTGATGTTACTCAGACATCCAGTGATGTCACAACCCAGTCTGATGTCACAGAGCCACCCTCCATGATGGTACAGTCTGCCCTGCTGGTTTTACTCTTTCATTTTTGGGCCACCTCTGCAATGTTTTTTTTCCCTCAGTTTTTTACACAACCCTCTCTGTGATGCCATGATCATCTGTAATGTCACAGCACACACTTGACCTCACAGCCTGCTCTGTGATGTCATAGAGCCCCCATGACCTCACACCTGCTCTATGATGACACACAGACCCTACCTCTGCAACGTGCTGTCTCCCGCCCTTGCATGGGATCCCACGCCCTCTGTCCTCACAGCCTGTGCTGTGGGAAAACCTCCCCTCCTGGCCATGGCAGGTTTGTGCCAGTGCAGCCCCTGGGAAGCATGGCTGTCTGTGCAGGGATGCTGCAGTCGTCCTGGCCTCAGTTGCCCCAGTCCCACTGCTGGGCACAAGGCCGCGTCTGTGGCGCTGCCTCTCTGGTGCCAGCCCGCTGGCCATCGAGTAGGGTCGTGCTGGGGCTGGGCTGTGCCCCACTGAGGGTTGGTATAGGGCCGCCTTGCATTCGCGTTGTGGAGGGAGGCTGAACATGGCCTGTGTTCTCCCTTCCTGCTTAAAGATTTGTTTGTTTTTGCTTTGAAACCGCCTCTAAATTCAGTTGTTTCTGCTTCCGAGTCCCAGCCGGATTCAGCGGATCTCCTGGAGTTCCCGGAGTTGTCCGAGCGGAAGTTACTCGACCAGAACTGAAGCGAATTGCCAACAAATCTCCGTCTGTCCCGCTTGTTCGTCCGACCTCGCCGGCCTCTGCCTGCCCACACAAAGCCTTGGGCTTCCCAGGCTCCTTCTGGGGAAAAGGTTGCAAAACTTGCCCTGTAAAGAACTGGCAGGAAATTCCTTTCTCCTGGTGTCCCAGTCTGGGCCTGCCCAGCCTGCTGCCTTTGGGCAACTTCTAGCAAAGGGAACAAAAACTCCCAGGCCCCGGAGTTTCCACAAAAAGGCAGGCTTCTTGTAAAATCTCAATAGGGAAAACAAGGCAACAGGACTCTCCATTTTGAACCAAGGGTTCTATTGTGACACTGCAGGGCCTGTATGGAACCAAAACTACAGGATGACACAGAGGGGACTCCTGTCATATGGTCCACTGGGACACTGTGGACAAAAAGGACACCATTCTAGAAACCACAGACCCCTAGGGTCCAAAGGTCTTTAGCATTGTGATTTAAAAGGCTTCGCTGGAACAAAGGAGTCACCTGATATTGTTTATTTTGGGGAATCACAGAGACCATTGTGACACTTTAAGGTCTCATGGAAGTGGGACCACCGTGACACTGCAGGCCCTTGTGCGCCCAGAACCATTGGAACGCAAACCCTGGCCTCCGGAACCTGTCAGGGACGGTGGGGTGGGGGCGAAAAGCCCAGATTTTTCCAAGGGTTTCTGCTGGGGTGAGGGGCTCATTGTAATCCCCCTGAGGCCGGGGCCCCCTGGGGGCCCCGGGGGTGAGGGATTGCGTCCTGGGAGGGGATGGGGCCAGCCTGGTTCCCGCATGCTCCCGGGCCCCGACTGCCATCTCGGGAGGGACGGCATTGTTGCCTCCCCCCCCCCTGTCTGGATGGGAAATGATTTCGCATGTTTTCCATGTCTCTCATCCCTCCTACTGCCCTGGAAGTGGTGTGTTCCACTCTCTCCAATGCCTTCAAATGCCTGCCCGTGGACTTAGTTTTTCTGCCAGGGATGTGTCGTATGCCTTTTCCAAATATCCGAATCTAATATTTCTACTGGACGATTAATAACCTCAATCCCCCAGGAGTCTCAAGATAGCGCGATTAAAATTCCTGAGTTCGCATTTTATCCCATCCCAAATGACATACCACCTTAGCCTTTAAAACAATGACATACTTTAAATGACATACCCCCATGGTCCAAACGCTGGTTACTGGGGTATCCCCTGTGGTCCAGACGGGCTCATCTGCCGATCTCCACGGCGAATCCCAAAGCCGTGGCTCTATCCCGGCTTTCGGCACCAGTTGCTGCCTAGACAAGGCGTAGTGGCCTGGTTCTGAGAATTCCTTTGTTGGCCCAACCCAGGGCTGCTCAGAGCCAGTGACTCACATGCTACCAACATGGCAGATGGTCAAAGGCCTTTATAGCTCACCGTGGGTTTATATAGTCTAGGGGTCTTCCCACGTCAGGGGGAGGACTTATAGGCGGGAAACTACTGGGGTCAGTGGAAAGTACTAGGGCTAGTAGGAAGGTTGCTAGGACCGGGTGGGCTACATCTTAGGTGATTCTAATCTTGAGGGCTAGGCGAAGGTCGGGGAAGGGGGCACCTCTCCTGTCCTGCACAATCTGTGATCTTCCGAATGCGACTGTCCCTGCTCTCCCACCAAAACCACAACAATGACATAAATAAACCTTCTGCCAAAGTTTCTGATTTTCTAAACTTCTCCAGAAAAAACTGTTTTGCTGCTTTGAGCCCCTGAGAACCTCTTGTCTTGTTTCCAGTACATCCAATTCAGAGTACACAAAATTTTAATTTTTTAAATGTCTCCTTGGGAGAGATTTTTGAGTGGATAGAATTGGGACTTGTGTGTCCTGCTTGGCCATGCCCAGGCAGGGCTCCCAGCCACATCCCACACTCCATCGCCCAGCTGGAGCCGCTTGGTGCTCTGAGCTGTGCTGCCCCAGCCCCAGGGATGCCTCTGTCAGCCCCCTCAGTGGGGGCTGCTGGGCATCCTCAGCAACTTGAGGCTGCTGCTGAATTTTTTCTGCTCCAGAGGCTTCTTCAGCCTTCAGCTCTTCAGTGCAGGACTGGTGTCCCAGGGCTCACATTAATATTCAGAACACCTGAATAAGCAAGCCTCTGGGAATAATTTCATTTAAGTTTTCAACCTTATGTGGTTAATTAGACAGATTTTGAAGTGTAGTCACTTTTGGAAAGTGAATGCAATATTTTTTTACAAAGACAATAGAGAAAACATTTTAGGTCCTTTTAGGGTTTTTCCTGCTAATACATTGATATGTGCAGTCTCCAATTGAAACAATCAAGTACCTCCTCATGCAGTTTGGAAAAAAAAAAATCAAAACTCTTCATGGACAATCAATCAGACTTGTCCTCAGCCCCAGACCATTTCCATCCAAGAGCAATTGGAAAACAGCCTTTTCTGAGTCCCCCAGCCCAGGCTGCACCTGCAAGGCTTCAGCTCCCCCAACCCCACCTGCTTTCCTTGGAGAAGGAAAGGGCCCGAGGACACAGAGGGATGTTCCTTTGTTGTCAGCCAACAAACCTGAAGGGAAGGCACACTCCATCAAATGCAAAAGTCATTCTCCTCCTGGCTCTGCCCCTGTTCCTGATCCCCAAAGCCTGTCCTGTTTCTTTCATCCCTCCTTTACTTGAGAAAGTGGGACAAGAGCTCTGCTCTGGCTATGGAGAGATCAAAAGTGCCCACTGGACCTGGGAACCACAACTCATCAGGTTTGTATCCTTTGGGGGTCAGGGACTGGTGAGACTCAGAGGCACAGAAAGGTTCTCTTCATGGCACAAATAAAATATTGAACATTTGAATAAAGTTTAATAACCATCACGGTTTTCCTCAGCTTCTGGGATGCCCTAGCAGTGACCATGACATGTCCACTATCCTCAAGGGATTTTGGTACAGGAACAGTTTAAGACAAAGACAAAAAGAAAAGGTAATTCTGTGGGTGGATATAAGCACAATTATGATGTTAACTAATGTGGTATTTACTTGAACTTCATAAAGACTGGGGCTACTAGCTGAACCTCAAAAGCATGAAACCAATATTTGAGAGGCACTTGAATGACCAGAGCATCTGGAGGAGGAAATCTTGGGAGGAATGGAAGAATATAGATCCAGCTTAGTCTTGCGAAGAGACGCCCTTAGATACGGCCATTTGAACAGAGAGCTGTTCAATTTGATGGCAAACAGAGAATAAATATTAAACTGAATATTGGTGTGACAAGTAGATGTGGAGACGTGGTATTTCTTCTCTCTTCTCTGCCAGGAGAAGAATACAGTAGATCTAATCCCCCTGTTCCTGATGAAAATCTTGCCATTTCTTAGAAGTACCAAATGACCCAGATAATAAAAGATTTGCTTGTATATTAGAAACTAACAGGTACAGCAACCATTGGCCTTTTCAGGCAGACATCAGCCTTGTGCCATGAACGGAAGCAGTACCGCCATGCCCTGAGGTGCCCAACTGGTTGGGATCTCCGAGAGCACCTGAAGGAGAGCCAGAAGCATCTTGTGTTGCAGGTTCCTGACAGTTATACACCAGGGCTCCTCTCCCATCAACATCTGCTCTGCTCCAGTCCATGAAACAGGGCCCAGCGTGGTGCCAGGATCATCAGTGAGCTGAGGTGTGTGCTGGAATTCAATGGCCTCCCATCCCGCATCAGCCCTGCATTCCTCCTGCAGCCTTATCTCCAGCCCAGCCATGGAGGCTCTCTCTGGCTCTGGACTGTTGCTGCAGTCCCTCACAGCTGAACTCTGCCTTTGGTGCACAAGTCAGGCCTGGCCAGTGCAGGCCATGCTCAGCAATTGCTTGGGTGTGCCTGGCCTTGTTGTCAGCCCTGGCAGCAGCTGTGTGGCCCCTAGGGTCTCTGTGCTGGCCCAGCCATGGTGGCCCAGCCCTGTGCAGGCCCAGCCCAGGCCAGGAGCATTGCAGCTTGAACGGCCCTGTGCCATGGTTCCCCACAGCAGCCTTGGGGCTCCAGCCCCATGGCCCTCCCTGCTGGCAGCTCTGCCAGCTCCTGCAGAGCCCTGGCACCTGTGGGGCTGCACACAGCCCTGCCCCAGGCCTGCTGCCTCCCAGGGTCCCAGGAACTATGGTCCATTGTGCCACTGCGAAACCATGAGACCCTGGGAGAGCCCTGGGGACAACGGAATCACTGCAATATTGTCCCATTGCAGGACTTGGGAACTGTAAGAGGAATTGTGACACTGTGGTGCCCCATAGAACCAAGGGTCTTGGTGACACTGCAGGATCTTGTGTCAGCAG
>JALJVW010000081.1:23292-88589 GCA_024865655.1 Emberiza elegans | reverse complement strand
AGGAGAGGTGGAACCCTCCTCTCCCCTTTCTTCTTTGGCATTACAACTTTTAACTGTTTTATTATTCCCAAATATTAATTATTATATGATAAATATAGATTACTGTTTGAATTTTATCGCCGCGAATCATACCTATTTACCACACCAGTAATTCGGATGCACACACTCAGATCGGTGACTTAGGGATTTTTAGACACTCAAAAACAAATACACACAGTTTTCCAACCCCTGGTTTTACAGGAAGGCAACACTGGAGATGTAAGTGCAGTGCTCGGGTCAGTGAGAATCCTGCCCAAAGGGAAGGTGTCGACGGTGTTGCCCCTCAGCAAGGACAATGCACGAAAGCGGCGAGGGGATTGCTGTGCCCGTGTGCAGGAGTCAGGGCTCTGCATCCGGGCTCCAGCGCTGCAAAGTTCCCGTGTTTGGACAGGCGGAAGGGGCCGTCCCGAGGCGTGGCGGGGCTGAGGCAGCGGGGCTCGTGGGATGGCCGAGAGAGCGGACACGGGGAACCAAACGGCCCGGTGCTTCCGTGCGGCGGCAGCGTAGCTTAACGCGGCAACGCTGTAACAGCAGCAAAACAGATATTTAGAACACTCTTTTCTTTCTCTTTCTCTTTGTCTTTCTCTCTTTCTGTCCCGTTCCACGCCCGTCGGGCCACCCTTCTCTAAAGGGGTCCTTGCGGCGTCCCTCTCTCGCCTCCCTCTCCCCTACCGGGCGGGCCATGCCCTATTGCCCAGCCCCAGGCAGGGTACTGCCCCGTGCGGCCCCGGCGTTCCTGTCTTCCCATTGGTGTGTAACCCTGCCCATCCATCCTGGCATTCCCTATTGGTCCCTTCCTGTGTACCACCCTGAGCCCTAAGACCATTGATCCCTGGTGCCTCCTCTGCAACATTTTTCCATTTTCCTCTGTTTTTGTCTTTGAACTGGATTTTTGGTGTTGCCCTGAAGCACTTTCAGAGGACCCCTCCCATTCTTCCCGTGTGTGTGTGTGTGTGTGTGTGTTCGTGTGTGTGTCTGTGTGTCTGGTGCTCTGGTTCCTACCCATTGGCACAAGACACCTTGTGCCCATTGGCACAAGGCTGTGTCCAGGCCACTTCAGAACTGCAACAATAACTCCTTTTTTTCATTCACTTTGTGGTGTAAATGAAACCATTCTGTCTAATCATGATCAGAATAAATCAGAGCTGTATTTATATAAATTTATCTGGTATCCAATCTTTAATCCTGTGGGACAAATTATGAAAAGTTCAATTCCACCTGTCCATTCTTTAGAGCGTTGATAAAGTCTGGGGCTGGATTAGATCCAGCCACCCCAGTCTCCTGTTTTGAAGGAATTTTAGAAGTCTAGGGCCTGCAGGGTTTGAGGATCCATGGTGGCTGTTGATTGTCATTTCTCCACCTCATGACCCAGCAGGAGTTTCTCCAATAAAGAAATAAAGCTTTTACCTGAAGCCCACTGTGGGCATGACAGGAAACCCCATGAGTGTCTGGGACATCCCGGCTCTTGGCAGCCTGGGGACTCCCTGGGATGTCACTGGGAGCCCCCATGAGTGCCTGACCCCTCGGTGCCTTTGGTCCAAGTCCCCTGGGAACCATCACCATGGAATGGCTGTTGCTCTGGTCCACATGGCTGCAACCATCACCAGAAACCCCTGGGAGGTCTATGGTCAGCTTGTCATGGCCCATCATTCCAGCCCCTGTTGAGGTCACCAGACCCTTGGCAGCTCCATGGAGACCCCATGTCAGGGCCTGTGGTTGCCATGGACACCAGCTCAGGCCCAGCAGCCAGGAGCCCGCCGCCAGCTCCATGGAAACCATTGGCAGCCCATCCCCAGGCCCATTGCATGGGATCCCCCAGAACCACAGAATTGGCTGAGCTGGGAGGGACCCATCAGGATCCTCGAGTCCAACTGCTGGCCCTGCACAGGACACCCCAACAATGCCAGCCTGGGCCTGGCAGCGCTGTCCAAATGCTGCTGGAGCTCAGAGAGCCTGGAGCTGGGACCCTTCCCTGGGGAGCCTGGGCAGGCCCCAGCAGCCTCTGGGCAAAACCTTTTCCTGACATCCAACCTGAGCCTGCCCCGACTCAGCTGCAGCTGCTCCCTCCACTCCTGTCCCTGGGCACCAGAGGGAAGAGGTTCCCACAGCCCCAGCCAGGGACCCGCCTCCCAAGGCTGTCCCATGGCCACCAGGGCTGGGCCCAGCTGGGATGCTCAGTTTCCACAGGGCCGGGGTTCAGGAATGGGATTCCCCACCCCCTGCTCCCACTAAACTGCTGCCCTCACTGCCCTCCCGCCTCCCATGGAAAGCACAAAGGCAAAGATCCCAGGCTGGGATAAGAACAATTTATTTGGAACAGCAACGATAAGGAACAAACAGAACAGAAACAATATTGATAAAGAAGGGATAAATAAAACTGTTTACAGGGAAAACTAAAACACAACTCACTGGGTCTTCCTGGCCACAATTTCCCCTGCCTGGAAAGGACACCCTTCTCCTCAGGGAGAGAGAGAGAGAGTCCCTTTCCTGCCCCTGGCAATGACCTGAGGTGGGAGTGAATGTAATGACAGGGCCATGGCCAGACCCTCATGTTCTTCAATCCCACATCAGGTCATTGGGGGGCAGGAAAAGGGACAGGTGTCTTCCCAGCATGGATCACAGGGAACATGGATCACCAGGGCTCTTCCCAATGTGGGGATTTCCAATGGGGGAAGAAGGCATGGAGCTCTGCAGTTGGGGTAAGCTTTCCTGTGGATGGGGCAGCTGGCAGAAGCTTCCCACTGGGGCACTCATGGGCCTCCTCCCAGTATTGGTGGGTGATGTCTGGTTTTTTCTGAGCTTCACAGTCGGGGCAGAAGGACTCTTCCCACTGGTGCTGGGGACACTTGAACCCTTCCCAGGGGGGACCTCTCCTCCCAGTGTGGATGTGCCAGTGCCTGATGAGGGGGGAGTTTTTTTTGAAGCCCTTCCACACTCAGGGCAGCGGAAGGGCCTTTCATCCATGTGAATCCGCTGGTGCCTGAGGAGATGGAGCTGGTCTGAAACCTCTTCTGACACTGGGGACACTCATAGGGCCTCTCCCCCCAGTGTGGATGCGTTGATGGATGATGAGGGCAGATCTGCAGGCTGAAGCCCTTCCCACACTCCCCACACTCATAAGGCCATTCCCCAGTGTGGATCATCTGGTGGCAGATCAGGGTGGACTCCCTTGAAGCTCTTCCCACACTCCAAGCACTTGTGGGGCTTCTCCCATCATGAAGCTGCTCATGGGACCACCAGCTCTGAGCTCTGGCTGAAGCTCTGTCCACCTTCCTGGCTCAGGGTGGGTCTTTCCTCCTCAGAGCACCCTGGGCTGGGTTTGGAGCCCCCCTCCTGCAGGATCTCTGGGGCTTTTCCTCCCTGTTGGATTCCTGTGCCATGGAGTCACTCAAAAACAGCCTCTTCCATGAGGTTCTGCAATGGGGATTTTTCCTCCCTGGTCTCCATCCTCAGCTTGTTGTCTGGGAGGAAGGACAAGGAGAGGATGGGATTTGCCTCCGTGCCAGAGGGAAGGGGAAGGAGATCCCCAGTGCATCCCCAGCAGGACGGGGGTTGGCAGCAGGGTTGTCCTGCAGCCAGGGGCCATGCTGGGCTGGGAGATGGAGCAGGAGAGAGGGGAAAGGACACTGACTTCCTCCTCACCTGCCTGGGTGTCCCAGGGGATTCCTCTTCCTCGCAGCCTCCTCCATCTGGCAAAGGTTTGGGAATGGGAAATCCTGTTTTGGGAGGAAAACAACGGAGGAGCACATTGAATTTTCTACTGGTTTCAAGGCAAACCTGGGGAGGGTCTAAACCAGAATTACGATTTAATAAGAAAATGAAGATCAAGGCAATGATACAGAAACACTGGCTTAAACTGATAGAGTCAGGATATAACCTGACACCCTGTTGCTCAGGGTGGTGGCTGCAGTGCCATTAAATGGTGGCTGCAGTCCTGTTGGAGAGATAAATGTGACTCTGTCAGAGCAGTGATCCTGTAGAAGGGTCTGGTCTTTCTCTGAAGGTCCAGTGGTGGTTATGGAGCTCTTGTCCTCTGGGAATCCTGTAGGCAGAGTGCTCCTGGTGTTGCAAGCCTCAGCTTATATCCAGGTAGGAATGCTTGGTTCCTCCCCCTGGGCAGAGCATCCCACAATGGGATGATGGAATTTTATCAGCCCTGCAGTGACACTCAATGGCCCATTCACAGAAGATATCTCCCCTGGAGGGTGTTATCAGGGGTGATTCATGGAAGAGATAAAGAACACTGCCCCACCTGTTGATAGCAGTTGATGAAGATAGGGATTGAAAACATGCATTTGGTTACATCTTGCATTGCAACCTGAAACAGTGGGGTAATCCCTGCTCAGGGGGTGAACACCACCCCCCTTACCCAAACTGGCTCAGGTATAAAACCCCCACCCTGGGAAGGGCACACACACAGGGGACAATGTCACACTTGCCCTGTTCCGGGGGAGGTCTCTTTCCCTGTCACTCCCTTGCTCTCCCTGCCCCTTTTCTCTTTCTTTCCATCTCTCTCTCTACCTCACATTTACTGTTCAATAAAATCCATTTTGGATTTGGTCTCATTATCACCTTAACTGGGGCAGAGGCATCTCTGTAACAATTTTCTTATCCAGATTGCAGCATTATTTTGGCACAGTGCGTTCAAGGCACTGTTGTCTGACCCCAAGTGCCTTTGACAACAGCATGGTTCCCTCCTCTGAGGAGGTTGTGGTTCTCTCTGGAGGAACTCTTGGAAACTTGGATGCAGCTTCCTCTGCGCCACTTACGGGAGAACTGATGAGAAAAATGGCCATTGTGGGTCCGGAGTGTAAAGAAAATATTTTGTTGTCCTTCCTTGAAAAGTTTGTTGAAATCACTGGAGGAAAGGGAGCAAATGTTACCAGCAAGACTGACAAGGTTCATTTACCCAACGGTGAAGAACACAAGGCTGCTGAAAGTCCCACAAGAAGCCCAGCTCAAGTAGCTAAATTCCCAAATAACTCCTGAATTCCCAGGCTTGGGTTCTTTGCCAAATGTGAGAATCATTATTCTCTTCATTCCTGTCACCCTTGTGACAGCTACAGAGAGCTTTCCCTTCCTTTTAATAACATCTGTATTGGGGTGAATTTGCACTTTTCTTTTATTGGAACCTGCCAGCAGCTGAGCTGGAGCTGTGCAGGAACCAATGAAACTTGGAATTGCCACAGAATTGCTTCTATTGTCAGCCATTGTTTGTTTGGGTGGCTTTGGGCATCAATGGACTTGGGAAAAATCAAATATTCCAGGGTGGGAGCAAAGGAAATGCCATATCTACCAAGTTTATTTTGTCCTGTGCATACAGAGATGGTTTTGTTCTTGCTGAGCTTGGAGGAGGCTGAGCTAAGGCCTGTCCTGCCCCTCATTCCTGGGGTCCCTGGGAAGGGATGAGGGGTGTGGGGGAGGTTGGGAGGGGACACAGCCAGGACAGGTGATCCCAGGGATCCCCAGGGATCACCCCAGACCATAGGACATCATTATCTGTGTATCTCAGCCCAGGGGAACAAGGAGGAAGGGGGGACATTTGGAGTGAGGGTTTTGTCTTTCTGGAGGCAACACCTTGCAGGCAGGATGGGGCTCTGTTTCACCAGCTGCAGGGCCAGCACCAAAGACACAGACACCAACTTAACTTAAGGAACAGTGTAATTTAGATAATGCAAATTTACAAAAAATTTACAGAAGCATTAGATAGGCAAAACAAATAATCATTAGTAAATAACTCCAAAAGAGAAGATGTTGAAATGATTATCACACAACTCTCCATTTCTGGCTGCAGGCTCTGGAGGTTCTATCTTTGCCTTCAATCAGGGTTGCATTCCCTAACAAGTCCTGGTACCAAATCCTGCTTTGCAAGGCTGGAACAGTGTTTCAGGGATGGGTGTGTATTAAATTACCATCTGTTAAAGGTGGGGCAGTTATCATCTGTTAATTGAGCAATTTACCTAATCTCTTCCACAAGGAATCCTACCTCCAGGGAAATATCTTCTTTTAATGGGCCATTGAGTGTCACTGATAAAAATTCCATCATCCCATTGTGAGAAGCTCCACCCAGAGGGAGGAGCCAAGCATTCCTGCCTGAATATAATCTGAGAATGTGAACAACAGAGTCAGTCTTCTGCCACAGGATTCCCAGAAGAGCAGCTTTTAGCTCTAGTGGATCCCAGAGGAAGACCAGGCTGATCAGCACCACCACTGGACCTTCAGAGGAAAACTCCACCTTTCTACAGGATCACTGCTCCAACAAAACCACATCTGTCACCCAGGAGCACTGCAGCCACCATTTAACGGGAGCTCCACCAACACTCTGACCCACTGGGTTTCAGGTTGTATTCTGACTCTGTAAGTAATTTTTAGTACTATTGCATTTGTTTTTTTAATTTTCCTACTGAAGAATTGTTATTCCTATTCCCATAGATTTTGCTTGACAGCCCCTTTTTTAAAATTATAATTCCAAGGGAAGGGATTAATATTTTCCATTTAAAAAGGAGTCTCCCTGCCTTCCTTAGCAGACACCCTGTCTTTTCAAACTGACACAATGCCCCAGGACACCCAGGCAGGTGAGGAGGAAGTCAGTGCCTTTTTTTTCCTCTCTCCTGCTCCATCTCCCAGCCCAGCACAGCCCCTGGCTGCAGGAAAACCCCTGCTGCCAACACCATCCTGCTGGGGATGCACTGGGGATCTCCTTCCCCTTCCCTCTGGCATGGAGGCAAATCCCATCCTCTCCTTGTCCTTCCTCCCCAGACAAGGAGCTGAGGATGGAGACCAGGAGGACAATCTTCATGGCAGAACCTCTTGGAAGAGGCCATTTTTGAACAGCTCCATGTGCAGGATTCCAACAGGGAGGAAAATCCAGAGATCCCACAGGAAGAGGGTCTCCCAAAACCCAGCCCAGGATGCTCTGAGGAAGAAAGACCCACCCTGAGCCAGGAAGGTGGACAGAGCTTCAGCCAGAGCTCAGAGCTGGTGGTCCATGAGCAGCTTCATGATGGGGAGAAGCCCCACAAGTGCTTGGAGTGTGGGAAGAAGACAGGCAGAGCAGCACCCTGATCAGCCACCAGATGATCCCACACTGGGGAATGGGGCCACGAGTGTGGGGAATGTGGGAAGGGGCTTCAGCTGCAGCTCCCACCCATCCCACCAGGACCCCCACACTGGGAGAGGCCCTAGAGTGTCCTGAGTGTGGGGAAGAGGTTCAGGCAGACCAGTCCCAATTCTTCCCCAGCACCAGCTGGGGATTCCCGGTCCCAGATCTGGAGAGGGATGGGATCCTGCTGCCCTGACTGTGGGAAAGGCCAGATGCCAGAGGAAAACCCCATCAGGGGGGCTAAATGTGGGATGGTCTGGGGTCCCAGTTGTGGAAGAGGTCCCAGCTCCAGTCATCTCTTAGGAGAAATGATCACCCAGATGGAGAGGCCCTTCCTGAGCCCTGTCCCCCAGTGTGGGAAGGGGCTTCACCCCAGGGTGCAGCTCTCAGAATCACCCACTGACACCCACACAGGGAGAGGCCCTATGAATGTCCCAGGAAAAAAAGCTTTCTCCAGCAGCTCTCAGTGACCCAAAATGGAGGAACCTGTAAGGGAAGCCTGCAAATGCCCAGACTGCAGGAAGAGTTTGTCCACTGCTCCAACTTCATTCCCCCATGGGAGGATCCATGTTTGGCAGAGCCCTGGTGACCCACAATCCCAGTGATCCATGTTGGGAGGACACCTGGCTGGTTATCCTTTTGGTTTGGCCCCAATTTCCTCTTGATTTTTTCTTTATTGCCTAAAAACTCCTGAAATAGGACTAA
Source organism: Emberiza elegans (assembly GCA_024865655.1). Lineage (NCBI taxonomy): Eukaryota > Metazoa > Chordata > Aves > Passeriformes > Fringillidae > Emberiza > Emberiza elegans. Next base: position 80,743 of record JALJVW010000081.1, on the reverse strand, counting down.
AAGTAAGAAATTTCATCAAAGATGTCTAAAGTTCCATCATATAACAGGTACTTGAGCAGGAATTTACAGTTTTTGGACATATTCTGGAAGATTTGTGGGTTCTTGGGAGATTTCAGGAAGTGTTCTCCATCTCTTTGTACTCCAAAAGTCATAATGGATTGATCTGTCACCTCAAAATGTCTCAATCCCACTGAAAACAACTCAATCTTTGCCTTAAAAGGGCTCAATCCCACCTCAAATTGGCTTGTTCCCACCTTATAAAAAAAACTTAGTCCCATGCCAAAATTACTCAATTCCACAGCCTCCAGGGTGAGATGGGATTGGAAGGAGATTGGGAGAAGTGGGATCCAAATTTGAGGGCATGGCTTGGGGATTGTCTGGGGCTGGGTGGGTGGGATGTATTTTGATAGTAAATAAAACTTTCAGAATTATTCATTTCTGTCCCATTCATTTTCCATCAGTTCCAGTTTGTTTTTCAGAGTGCCACCTTCTCAGCTGATTGTGTTTTGTGTTCTCCTTTCTCTCCTGCCTCTCTTTGCCTGCCCTGTTTCTCTCTCAGTGTCTCCCTTGACCCAGGGCAGCTCCCCAAAGACCCTGCTCTGATTTAATTCCCAATCCAGGAGCTACAACAACCATGGGTGAAGTTATGAAGGCTGGCAGTGAAATGTCACTGTAAGATCTTGCTCCACTTGGCTTTTGGCTCCTTCTTGAGAGCTTTGCCTTCCAAGGCAGGAACATCTTTTCCTGGCTGGGAACTGGAATTCCAGCCCCTGGGCCATGTGCCCTGGATCCCAGAGGGGCATTCCTGAGGCTCCCAGGGTGCTGCTCCTGCCAGTTTGGAGAAGGAGCTGTGCAGGGCCAGGGGACAAGGTCCAGCAGCTCTGTTGGTTCTGCAGTGCCACAAGGGCCCCTGGTTCCATGAGTTTCCCTACTGCCAACAGCGGTTTCCTTGGTTCCCATGATGCCCTGCTGTGTCACCATGGATATTTGGTGCCATGAAGTTCTTCAGTGTCACAATGGCCTCCCTCCTCCATGAGCTTCCACCAGTGTCACAATGGCCTCCTTGGATGGGCAGTGTCACCATGGACCATTGGCTCCATGCAGCCCTGATGGGTCACCATGGACTCCTTGGTTCCATGAGGTTCTGGGGTGTCTCCATGGTCTCCTTGGATCCACAGTGCCACAATGGACCACATGGATCCACGTGGCTCTGCTGTGGCACCTTGGTTCCATGGCACCCCAGGGTCTGGTTGACTCCTTGCTTCCACATCATCCCCTCAGTGCCAAAATGGCCCCTTCATTCCATGAGGAACACAAAAGTTTTGTAGAAACATTGAGCAAATCCTGCTCAACACACCTGGGAACATCTGTTTGCATTCAAGAGAGAGGTTAAAGGTGAGGATGGCACCAGCAGCTTCCATCTGCAACAGAGATCCAGGGAAAGGACAGGGACAGAGAATTCAGCTGCAAGACTCAGAGAATTCTGCTTCCAGAGATCATTTCTGCTCACACTGTCCCTTGGAGAAAGGTTACACCATTCCAGGCAGCCTGGACTGAGCAGGTGGTTCCTGAGTGGGGTTTGTTGTTTAGGAAACCTAGCCAGGCTTTTCCATTCTTTCCTTCCCAACAGGAAAACTTCTCCTGGGCCTGTGTGCAGGCAGAGCCCTGAGGAGAGCAGGTGGGACATGGTTCAAGGGGCTGGGACATGGAGCTGCAGAGCTCAGGGGACAAGGTTCTGCTGCAGGGCACAGGGATGTCAGTGCCAGGTGGGCCATGTCAGACATGGTGAGGCTGGGGGTGAGGAGCAGCTTGTCCAAACAGGGTCAACCCTCAAGGAGCTCATTCTTCTCTGTGCCCAGACCTCCTAAGGAGACATTCAGCATCAAGATCACCTGGGGAATGCTTCTATCAGCTCTTCTCTGAACTGAAAAATAAAAAAATACTCACTTGATTTAAGAAAAAAAGTCATGAGGTGCACTTTGAAATCTTCCTCCTTAAAGAACTCCAAACTGACTCCAATCAGCTGCACAAGCCCTGGAGACCTGAAGACCACTGAAAGAAGACAAAGCACCCCCACAACCTTTCTGTATTTAATGATCCCCATGGTGGATTTGGGGCTGAGTCCAGGACCTCAGGCACTGAGAGAAGGCTGAAGAAGCTGCTCAAGGAGTCAGAAGCAAAACTCCAAGTCCCTTGGAGCATCACTGGGCCCCACTGAGGGCAGGGAGTGCCAAAGGCTCCCCAGGGACTGCTGAGAGCAGATCCTTGAGGCCAGGATTGCAGGGAGCCAAAGGCTCTGAGCAGGGAACTGCAATGCTGAGCAAGGCCTGGGCTGGCTGGGGGAAGCAGAAAGGCCAAGCCCTGAGCCCAGCCTGGGACAGCAGGGCCTGTCCCTCACGGGTGGCTCAGGGCTGTTTGTGGGGCAGTGGGATGTGAGGGGCAGCAAGGACAAATGTCATAAACCTGTGTGACACTGCAGATCCTCATGGAACCAAGGGGCCAGTGGGACACTGTGGGAAAGTTGTGGAACCAAAGGGGATCATTGTGGCACTGTTGGGGCCCCATGGAACCAAAGGGCCAGTGGGACACTCCCTTGACTCATGGAAACAAGAGGCCATTGTGAGCCTGCAGGACTCCAGCCACCCCAGAACACTGAAATGCTGGGGGTAACCAAAGGTTCCTTTACTTGAGTTTGGTGCACAGGGGAAACACCAGCCAGATATTCTCAACATGGACAGATGCAAAGAAGGGTTCCAGGAACAAGGATCATCAAAATAGCTCTTAAGTGAATGGCCCACACAAGGATTGAACCCACAACCTCAGTGATACCAGCACCATGGTCTAAATTCTAACTGAGCTAAGGGGTCAAAAATGACACAAAATTTTACTGGCAAAATATGAAAAGTCAAGGAACTTTGGCAAAGCATTTAATACAACATCCACTTCAACATAAAACTCTTATCATAGCATTAACTTCATTAACTTAGCCCATTTAACCTAAAAACCTTTAACCCTTCAGAAGTTTAGTTACCCAAAAATGTTCTAGGTAAGTAGAATTAGCAGGAGAAGAAATAGAGAACAACAGAAAGACAGAAGATCTATAGAAAGACACACACATCTATACCAACTGCACAGCTTCCAGCGAGGCCAACAGAGGAGACCTAAGAGAAGGCAGGATCCAGACCATAAGCTGGCCTCCTGTTTTGGCTTTTAACCCCCTGGGCCTTCATGGGCCTGCCCCTGGGGTGGGACTGCCAGTTGCTTGTCCAATCAAAGTCAGGGTAGGCACCAGCTGCTAGTGTGTGATTGATTGACAGCTCAGCCAATCAGAGCTGGGTTAGCACTGCTCCTGCTGTGTGATTGACAGCTCTGCCAGGCCAGGGCTGGGGGCGGGGCTCTGTCCCACCACAAACCAAGGCCTGACCCAGCCCTGGCCCCACAGGGGCATTCCGAGCATCCCAAGGTGTCTTGGGACATCGATCTCATCCAGCCTCTGACAGCGACCATGGTGACACTGCAGAAACTCATGGAGCCGTGGGTCAGTTCTGACAATGTGGGTCCAAAGACACTATGGAACCTCATAGAATCAAGGAGACCATTGTGCAACTCAGGGGTCCTATGGATGCAAGGGTCAGTAATCAAACAGTGGGGCCCAAAGAAACAAGGAGCCATTGGACTACAGCAGGCTGCATGGAGCCAAGGGACCCTGTGACTCTGTTGGGGCTCATGAAACCAAGAAGCCATTGTGATATTCCAAGACCTCATGGAATCAAGGAGAATATCGTGACAGTGTGGGGACCCATGAAATCAAGGGAACATGGAACAGGTCTGCCTGGTTTGGCCTCCTGGGGGCTGTCTGACAGGTCCCATTGAATTTGACATGTCAAGAGCCACTTCCCATCTGACTGTGAAGCACTGGAACTCTGTGCTTTTATTCCTATGGGAAAGAACTGTCTTTCTTGTCTAGGCACCCATGGCCAAAATTGGGATTCTGTGTCTAAAATTCCGTATATCCAAGGGTTACTCCCAGACAAAACCTGCCCGTACAGTCAAGTCTGGCTAGACTTGGCCTCTGGTGACTGCCTCTCATCTGCCCCTGCACCCCTGGGGCTCACTTGTTTCCTTCCTATGGAGACCATTGTGACACTGCGGAGGATTGTGGAACCAATGGGCCATGGTGACACTGCAGGCCCTTGTGGAACCTGTTACACTGTAGGAACTTGTGGAACCAAGGGGAACATTGTGACCCTGCAGGGTACCATGGATCCAAGGGACCACTGTGACACTGTGGGGCCTCATGGAACCAAGGACATCTTTGTGGTTCTGTTGGGCCGCATGGTCCCAAGGGGCCAGTGTGAAGCAGCAGGGCTTTGTGGAACCAAGAGGCCATTGCTGCATTTCAGGGCCTCGTGGAGCCAAAGGGCCATTGTCATCTGCAGGGCACTGTGGATCCATGGAGAGCATTGTGGCATTGCAAGGCCCCATGGAATCATGGAGAGTATTGTGACACTGTGGGGCCCCATGGAACCAAAAGGCCATTGTGACCCTGCAGGGCCTCATGGAAGGAAGGGGCCATTGTGACACTATGGGAAGTTGTGGAAACAAGGGAATCATTGTTGCACTACTGGGCCCCAATGGAACCAAGGGGCCATGGTGACACAGAGGGGCTTCATGGAACCCAAAGACCATTAGGACACTGTGGGGCCTTGTGGAACCATGGAGGCCATTGAGATCCTTAAAGACTTGTGTAACCAAGGGGCCATTATGACACCTTAGGGCATCATGGAAGCAAGGATGTGTGACTCTGCAGGGCCCTGTGGAAGCAAGGGAACACGCAATAGGTGTGGCTGCCTTGGTCTCCCAGGGGTCACCTGACAGGTCTAGCTGACCTTGGAATGTGGAAGGCCACTCCCATCTGCCCCTGAAACACTGGGGCTCTGGGCTTTCCTTTGTATGGAAAAAATCATCCTTCTCCAGGCACAAATGTCTGAAACTAGGATTCCACATTCATAATTTTGAATATCCAAGGGTTGCTCCAAGCAAACCTGCCAGGACAGACAGGTCAGGCTTGCCTTGGCCTCTGGTGGCTGCTCTTCATCAGCTCCTGAAACATGGGTGTAGTGAACCCCAAGGATACAGGAAAAGCTCCTTGGAGAATTGAATGCTGAGTCATTCCTGAGCAAGTGTTATCCTGTTCCTCTGACCCACCGTGTTGAAACCCTGTCCTTTAATCAGTTAAGACAATACTATTGTAACTCTGAGCTATTGGTCAGTTAAGGAATATGCTTAAACCTGCGGCTATTGGCTGGTTTTGGATCCATGCCAAGGCTATAAAAAATAGCCCTCTGTACCCCCCACACGTGGAGAAGAAGAAGCGCTGTAACCCTTCGCAGACCTCCTGAATAAACCTTCACTGCGGAACTTCATTGTATTCTCTTCCCCTCTCTCTCCGTCTGCTTTGGCCATTGCCCCGAGGAGACCTTCCTAGCAGCTGAGCTGAATTCATGAAAGAGCTGAAATCACCTGGCTGATATCACTAGCTTGCTAGGAAGGGGCTCGTGGCTTGGCCCTTGCTTAACTCAGCTATTGGGTCTCTGCTAAAGACTTGATCTACTGAGCTAGCTGGGCATATTATATATAATAATCGGGCCTACCTAGAGAGGCTCGCATTGTTATATATAGTTAGCGTCAACGACGTTCGACAACGGATCCCTTCTGAGAAGATTCGTAGCTGAGCATCGAAACCTCCCGGGCTTCAGTTAATTGCCTGTCAAACGCCGCTTCGCTGGGAAAAGGGACTTCTTCGTTCTAGAGGGAAACTTCTTTTCCAGCGGTCAGATTCGAACCTCACTTCTAACACCTGAACATAGATTGTTCGAGGAGAACTGACTAACAGACGCCTTCCACAGAATTCACCCCAAAGGATTGGTATGTATAAACTAACAATTCTTGGCGACCTTCTGGGGTTCTGATTTTTTGTTTTTTTTCTTTTTTCTGTTTTTTCTGTTGGAAGGAATATGGGTGCCTCTTTCACGCACCCCAAAGCTTTCTGATATCGAGAGAGATTTATTTAACCATTGTAGAAATTCTATCTACTAACAACTTTTCCTTTTCTTCTGGTAAACTTTCAAAAAGCAGTCTTAAAAGATTTATTTTATGGATTACCTCGCATTTTCCTGAAACTAATAAGAACACTGTTACTGACGATTCCTTTTGGGACAAAATTGGCAACACTCTATATAACTCAAACTAGACAAGATTTCTCTGTAACTAATTTCTTGCCTTTATTCCATTTTATAACTAAAAGCGTTCAAATTTTAACTCGCAAAAACTTTTTAAAACGTGTTCAGTTAGTGGCCTTTCGAATGCAAATGGCTTGAGTGATAAGACTCTGCTAATCAGCCCGGATATCACTGTCCCCGGGGCTCTGAGATAACACTCTCCCTTCTACCGCGGGTCCTGGGGCCCGACCCCCCCACCCAATTTCTTATCTAATTCGCCACACATCCTGCCTACCCCTGGTCCTGGCTTCCTGTCCTTGCCAGTTTCCGGGTCAGGTTCCGTCCTCAGCCAATCCCCCCCCACCCCCCCCCCCGCCCCTCCCCGCTCTCCCTCCGGCCTTTCCGCCATCCCCCCCCCGACATCCCCCACCGCTGCCGCTCCGTGTTCGCTCCTCCCCGCGCCGCCCCTACCCGGGACCTGCCCCGCCCCGTCCCCCTCCCCTCTCCCTTGGTTCCCTCCGCCTCTGCCCCCCCCCCCATCCTGCTGTGGTGGCACCCACCCCACCTCTCCTGCCGCCCCGCCCCCCCCTCTCCCCTGCGGCTCTGTCCCCCGCCCCCTGTTCTCAGCCTTCCCGGGACAGGAGATTTTACTAAGCGCCGTCAAACACCTATCCATCCTGTAACCGCGGTATTTCAATCCGGCAGCTGGAGTCGTGCTCCCCAACTCCCTATCCCTGCACCCCCACCCTGTTCAGCCCCCTGTCCTCCTTCCACGCCTCCTCAACACCCCCCCCCCCCAACGGAATTTCAGAAACCCCCAAGTTATGAAACCCCACCGTTCCTTGTGCTTGCTGTGCTTCTACCCTGGTGCCAATAGCGCCACCCTCTGACCAGCCTGTGAAACCCTTGAAAAACGTTTCTAAGCGAATAAAACATAAATCCAAATTAATAATACAGTCCTCCTCAGAGGCCTCCTCCAGTGAATCAGATTCTGAAACGATTCATTCAGACCCATGGGCTTTCATTAAGATGGAGGTTGTCAAAACTGGTGATTGGGATCTTGCACAGAAAATTAATGCATTTCAGTCGAGTACATACAAGGACGGAACGGTGGAGCAGCCACCACTAAAAGGTGGAAAGCAATTTCGAATAAGGAATTAGTGCAATTAAGAAATATAGCCAAAGACCATGGCAGAAGTGCACATATCTTTAGAAATTTTCTAGAAGCTATGTTCTCTGCACATGTTTTACTTCCACATGATGTAAAAATATTGCAAATTGCCTCCTATCCCCAGCAGAATATATGCTATGGGAAAGGAATTGGAAAAAACATTTGAAAATATTATCAGATTCCTATGCTGCAGATGCTAATAAGACGAACTTTTCAGTGGAACAGCTTGCAGGTGAAGGTGCATTACAACAACCTGCAAATCAATTAGAAACTTTAACAAAAGATGCTTTACAAGATGTTGCAACTGCAGCAAAAAACCTCTCTGCTTCTCATGCATGATGAGTCAATGCCAACAATGCATTTTTCTACTATTAAACAAGGGTTAGATGAAAGTTTTATTAAATTTGTAGACAGAATTAAAGATGCTTTGGAGAAACAGATTGAAAGTGCAGAGGCAAGGAAGGAACTCTTATGTAAGCTTGCTTTAAGTAATTCAAATGAAAGGTGCAAAGCCATTTTGAGGTCCCTACCCGTGGATACAAACCCTACTATAGAGCAAATGCTAGAATGCTGTACGCGTCACATGTCCACTGAAAACACAGTGGCTCAAGCTGTTACTAAGGGTATTGCTGAAGGAGTTTCTGGGGCTTATGCAGTAATGACTTCTAAAGACCAAGCTAAGTGCCATCACTGTGGCCAACTTGGACATTACATCAAGGACTGTCCTGAGAGGTCACCCCCCGATACCACCGCTACCCTCATCAGAGACCCCAGATCCAGCAACGCCTCCAGCAGCGTCCGGGAACGCCTTGCGGCCCGGTCCAGGGGCCCCGGCGATGACAACAAATCAAAGGCCATTCAGACCCAACCACGCTTCAGCCCAAGGCGTTCCAGACCACAAGAAGAGGATTCAACCCACGGACAACCCAGATGGGAACCCGCCGACAACTGGTAACTGCTTTGTCCATTGAGTTTACTAATGATAATGTCCACAGAATTCCCACTGGTAAATATGGACCTAAAGGTGATCCCTCAGACATTTTAATTACAGGGACTCTCTTAATTGCCCAAAGGAAATATTTGTTGTTCCAGAAGTGCTTACGGTGATGCCAGGACAAGAAATCCTCATCCAGGTATATTGTATGGACTTACCATTTTTTCTTTCAAAGGGAACTCCAATAGCACAAGCCTTTTTTGCTTCCAAAGAATCACAGGGAACAGATACCTCTCAACCCTACAGCCATGTGGGTACAAGTCGTGGGAACATCCAAGCCTTTCATCGAGTGCGGCCTCACCTGCAAGGAGAGTTGACCCACCTGCCAGGGATGCTGGACACCGGTGCTGGCGTGACCATCATCGCTCGCTCAGATTGGCCTAAGCACTGGGAGCTACAACCTGTTGCAGGTATGATTTCCGGGATTGGTGGAAATACAGTATCCATGAGGAGCAAGCACAACATCCTTGTTGAAGGTCCTGAAGGTCAGATGGCAACCATCCGCCCATTTGTGGTAAGGGCCCCATCACCCTTTGGGGCAGAGACGTTTTATCCCAGTGGGGAGCCACTTTAAGTATTCCCACTCAGGATTTTTCAGTGGGGCCACTGAGTTGGGGCGCTTCCTGAAACACCTCGACTCATCTGGAAAAGTGACAAGCCTATACATGTCCAACAGTGGCCCCTTTCTAAAATTAAGTTGCGCGCCCTAAACGCTCTTGTGGAAGAACAGTTAGCTAAAGGTCACATCGTTGAGTCCGATAGTCCTTGGAATTCTCCTGTCTTCGTCCTTCCAAAACCTGGGACAAACAGATGGAGGCTTCTCCACGACCTTCGCAGAATCAACGAGGTCATCGAGGACACGGGCTCTCTCCAGCCTGGTTTGCCCTCCCCATCGATGTTGCCTAGAGACTGGGAACTTGTTGTCATAGACATTAAGGACTGTTTCTTCAGCATTCCTCTACATCCAGATGATGCCCCTCGGTTTGCCTTCTCCGTTCCTTCGCTCAACAACGAGGCCCCGCTCAAAAGATACCATTGGACCGTTCTTCCTCAGGGACTTAAAACGTCGCCAGTATCTGCCAGTGGTATGTGGCTCACATCTTGTCTCCCATTCGGAAATTATTTCCAGATTCCATAATCTACCATTATATGGATGATATCCTGGTGTGTGCCTCAGACAAAACTCATTTGGACAACACAGTTAAAAGACTATTGAAGCCATAGAAAAGGCAGGGATGGAGATTCGTGAGGACAAAATCCAGTACATCAAGCCATGGACTTACCTTGGAGTCCAGATCCGGGAAAGGACCATCGTACCCCAGCAGATCACTATACTTGATGACCCAAAACCTTGAGAGACTTACACAGCCTGTGTGGATCCATCAACTGGGTACGTCCACTGCTAGGAATTACAACAGAGGACCTTGCCCCCTTGTTCAACCTTCTTAGGGGACCTAAGGAATTGGACTCTCCTGCACTCTCACAGAAGAAGCCAGAGGTGCCATTGTCAAAGTCCAGGAAGCTCTGTCTTCACGCAAAGCTCATCGCTTGATCCCAGCCTGCCTTTCCAGTTTATCATTCTGGGAAAAGCACCCCGATTCCATGGACTGATTTTTCAATGGGACTCTCAGCTTCGAGATCCTCTGCTGATACTAGAATGGATTTTTACAAGTAACCAGCCCACAAAGACACTTACCACCTACCAGGAGATCATAGCTCACCTAATAAAAAGGCTAGGACTCGCCTTCGCTCTCTTTCAGGTTGTGACTTTGAATGCATATACTTGCCAATAACTCTTACTGATTTTGAGGATCTGATCCAAACTAATGAGAGTCCTCAATTTGCCTTAGACAGCTACACAGGTCGAACCACAGCTCAAATCCCAAAGCACAAACTTTTTAATTCTAAGGAAACCTTTCATTTGATTCCAAAACGAATCCAAAGCGTTAAACCTCTTAAAGCTCTAACCCTCTTCACTGATGGTTCAGGGTCCTCCCACAAGTCAGTGATTACATGGAGAGACCCCCAAACTCAAGATTGGGAATCTGACATACAAATTGTACAGGGCTCACCACAGATTGCAGAATTAGCAGCTGTAGTCAGAGCTTTTGAAAGATTTAAAATGAACCCTTTAATTTGGTCACAGATTCTGCTTATGTTGCTGGTATAGCTATGAGAGCAGAACACGCTCTTCTCAAAGAGGTTTCTAACCCAAAGTTGTACCAACTGCTCTCTAAATTGGTACGCCTAATCTCCCACAGAAAGCAGCCTTACCATATAATGCATGTGAGGTCCCACACGGATCTTCAAGGTATTATTGCAGAAGGCAACAGGAAAGCAGATGCTTTAGCAATGGTTGTTGAAACTGCTAATATTCCTGACATCTTTGCCCAGGCAAAGCTGTCTCATGCGTTTTTTCATCAAAATGTGCCTGCCCTTAGGAGAATGTTCAAACTCTCAAAGGATCAGGCAAAGGCTATTGTGGCTACATGTCCAAACTGTCAGTCCTATCAGATACCATCTATGGGAATGGGAGTCAATCCCAGAGGTCTGAACAGCTGCCAGCTGTGGCAGACAGATGTTACTCACTTTGCACCGTTTGGAAGATCAAAATACGTGCATGTATCGGTTGACACATTCTCAGGAGCTGTGTTTGCATCATCACACGCAGGAGAAAATGCACTGCATACAATAAAACACTTTCTACTCTTTTTGCCACCCTGGGAGTACCAAAGGAAATCAAAACAGATAACGGACCAGCCTACACTTCCCGTAAGTTAAAGGAGTTCTTCAATGCATGGGGCATAGCACACAAGACTGGCATACCTGTAAACCCCACAGGACAATCCATCGTGGAAAGGACACATCAAACCCTCAAAAGAGTCCTCAATCAGCAGAACAGAGACACGAAATTCACATCTCCAGTGGAAAGACTTTGTAAGGCTCTCTATGTCATCAATTTTTGAACTGTTCAGTTTCAGAGCCTGATCCACCAATACTTCGCCACTTTGCAAATTCCACCCAAGCAAAGCTTTCTGAAAAACCACCAGTGCTCGTGAAGGATCCTGAATCACATCAATTTTCTGGGCCTTATCAGCTGATTACTTGGGGTAGAGGACATGCGTGTGTGCTACTGCCATCCGGTCCAAGGTGGTACCCAGGAAAAATGTAAAACCATACTTAGAATCTTGAATACCGCTCCTGCAGATGAAGACAAGAACTCTCCTGAGGCAAACACAAGACCACCTCAGAACCAAACCAGCTCGGCCTGGAGAAGAAGACGTCGCGAACTCCCTCTAACACCAGAACAGACCGCCCCATCACAAGACAGCAGACAACACTGAGGACAACATAATGTCCTGCTGCATCAAGCCATAGATAGCCTTAACATGAAAGTGTTTTTTGAATTATGTGTTGTTACTCTGTTTTTTTGCATTTTAAATACCCTATTGTTCCTTTTCTCTAACTTTTAAAAAACCCTCCTGCTTTCTACCCACCCTCCTCTTAGCATAACTTAGAAATTAAAAGAAAAAGGGGGACAGGAACAGGAAAAGATCTAGGCAAAACCCTCTCATCATAAAGATAACAATTTTGTTTATATTCCCTATCAGAAGCCCTATTCCTGCCCAAAGATGAAAAATATCTCCGTTGGTGCTGTCCTCACTGCAGCCTGGATGCTCTTCACTGCACCGCATGTCTCCGGCTGGATCAGCCCTCAGCCCAGTCATAATGTCTGGGTAACCTTAGCAAAAACGCTAAAACAGGACAACCTGTGCTTGTCCATGGGAAGCATTGATAACCCACTTTCCACATGTCTAGTAGGAATTCCCTTTGTTGCAGATGATTGGCCTTTCTATAACTCAGAGGTTCTCCGCACCACAGGTAAGACACCCAATGTGGTTGATACTTGGGACAGTGGACAAAAATTCTGCCAGATGATAATCAGGAGCCCCAAGAATTGGATCTATTAGGGTCCTCCATGGCCACATATTGCGTCAAATTTTACTTTAGACGTCCAAAAATAGTAATTGGCCAGGAATTGACCAGAACAAAAACACATATCGAAAAGATGTATCACCAATTAACAAAGCCTATAACCCTCACGATTGGTGCAATTACACGGCTCGTGTGATCTCTGTGTCCTCGCTCCATCCCAAAGTACTACCCAAGGGAATGTTTCTCATCTGTGGTGACAGGGTTTGGGCAGGGATCCCCTCCCGACTCCAGGGAGGTCCCTGTACCCTTGGAAAACTTTCCACCCTTACTCCAAACATCACCCTGTTACATAATTGGAAAAAGGAAAGCGAATCAAAACGCCAAAAAAGGTCCTACACTGAATTTGATGAAAATTGTGACCCTAAATTGTATGATTGGAACAAACCAAAAAGATTACGGTCTCCTTGTTTTTTACCATGGGTAGCTGCAGCTAAAGCCCTCGGTGAAATCAGTCACCTTGGGTGCTGGCTCAGTAAACAAGCTAATGCTACATCTGCAGCCCTGAGTGATCTCTTAAAGGATGAAGAAACTACAAGACAAGCTTCACTCCAGAATCGAGCAGCAATCGACTTCCTGCTGCTTGCCCACGGACACGGCTGTGAGGACTTCGAAGGAATGTGCTGCTTCAACCTCTCTTCACGATCGGAATCCATCCATGCGAACATCCAGAAACTGAAAGATCTCGTGAAGGACTTGAAAGTAGAAACAATTCCAGACTGGGTTAATGAACTTTTTGGGCATTGGGGATTAACAGGATGGGCTGCTTCTTTGGTTAAGGGAATTTTGCTGATTCTCCTTGTAGTCGTGATTGTGTTAGCTATGTTCTCGTGCCTTGTTCACTGTTTCAAAAGAACTATAGGGATGCCTTTTTAGTAAAAACAGAAAGGGAGTTGTAGTGAACCCCAAGGATACAGGAAAAGCTCCTTGGAGAATTGAATGCTGAGTCATTCCTGAGCAAGGGTTATCCTGTTCCTCTGACCCGACTGTGTTGAAACCCTGTCCTTTAATCAGTTAAGACAATACTATTGTAACTCTTAGCTATTGGTCAGTTAAGGAATATGCTTAAACCTGCGGCTATTGGCTGGTTTTGGATCCATGCCAAGGCTATAAAAATAGCCCTCTGTACCCCCACACTTTGAGAAGAAGAAGCGCTGTAACCCTTCGCAGACCTCCTGAATAAACCTCACTGCGGAATTTCGGCGTATTCTCTTCCCCTCTCTCTCCCGTCTGCTTGCCATTGCCCCGGGCGATCCTCCTAGCAGCTGAGCTGAACTCATGAGAGAGCTGACAATCACTATAAGCTGAATATCACTGGCTTGCTAGGAAGGAGCTCGGTGGCTTGGCCCTTGCTTAACTCAGCTATTGGGTCTCTGCTAAAGACTTGATCTACTGAGCTAGCTGGGCATATTATATAATAATAATCGGGCCTACCTAGAGAGGCTCGCATTATTATTATAAGTGCATCTGGACACATTGGGCAGTGACACCTCATCCTATTGCCTATATTCTCCCGCGGAAGATTCCTTGCTCTTTTTTCTCTGCCACCAATGGGGATCTGCAGTCCCTGCCGGGCACTGCTCCTTGTGGGTTGTCAAGGCAGAGGCGATGCTCTGGTGCACCTGGCGCAGGTGAGCCTCGGGGCGGGGCACATGGACCCAAGGCTCCGGAGCAGCAAACCCCGGTGGAAGCGGCCAGCTGGCACAGGCCAGCTGGCTGCCTCCCAGGCAGGGCTGTGCTCCCAAGCGCCGCCCAAACTGCCGAGCAGCGCTTTCCCCCGCCTCCCGGCTCCTTCCAGCCCGCAGCCGCGCTCCCGAACCCTGCCCAGCGCCCATTCTTTGACTGCTGCAGGGCTCCCCTGATTCCAGGCTCTCCGGGCTCCCGAGTCCGCCTGCAGGAGCCTCCGCTCCCGGACTCCCTTGCCGCTGGGCTCTCTTCTCCCGTCTTTCCCCCTTTCCCAGGCCCTCTCCACTCTCTCCGGATCTCCCCTGTTCTCAGGTTCTCCCCGTCTCCTGGGTTCTCCTCCTCTCTCGGGTTTTCCCCAGTCCCGAGCTACCCTTGTCCCAAGCTCCCCCCCTTTCCCGGGCTGTAGCCAGTGCTTTTATTCGTCTCCCTGGATCTCCCTTCTCCCGATTACTCCTCCCTCTTCCAGGATCTCCCCCTCTCCCAGGGCTCCCTCCTCTTTCCCGGCTCTACCCTCTTGGAAGGCTGCCCACCCTTTCCCAGGGATCTCACCCCCCCTCTCCGTGATCTCCCCTACTGCGGGCTCGTCCCCTCTCTTGGGATTTTCCCCTCCTCCCAGCATCTCTCCCTCTCCCGCTCGCTCCTCCCTCTGCCAGGTCTCTCCCCCTCTGCCAGGATGTCCGTCCGTTCCCAGAGCGCCCCATCCCCTGGGCCCCTCGCCGCCCGTTCCCCGCTGCCTCAGCCGGGCCGCTCCGGGGCCGCGCTCGGGGCGCAGCGGGGCCAGGCCGGGGCCCGCCGAGGCCACACTGCAGCTCCGCCCCGTGGAGGGAGCCGCGACAGCGCCCCAGCAGCGGCCCCGCGCGCAGGCGGGCGGCCCGGCTGCGCCCGGAGCTGTGCCTGGGGAGGGCTGCGGCGTGTGGGAGCTGCTCCGGGCTGGCTCTGGACAGAAGGATCTCCGACCTGCACTCGCTTTGTACCTTCAAGGCTGCCGGATGCCTTGCAGTGAAGCTGGAGTGCCCGGGCTATTCGGGTCGCTTCTTGTCCTCAGCTCAGCAGTTTTATTAATGATCAATCGAAAGCCAACTTATCAAAAATGCGAAAATATTTATCTTTTTCTGCGACCAAAATATGATCCTCAAAACCACCACAGCCAAAGAGACAGCATCGAGCCCAGGATCGGTGCTGGGTGAACCTGGATCCGACCTCTATTGCATCGGACCCCCCCTCGTTCACGAGAGCCGCTTCTTGCGGGGATATTTTATACAGTTTATTATGCCTGAGGCAAAGGAGTCCCATTTTCTTTTGTAACTCTCCATAGTTGGTTCTTTCACTGTGCAGAGCTGGACAATCGCCGTTTCCTGGTTGTTAGCCAGCATTGATCAAATGCGAGAAGTCGCGTATATTCGCTTGTATCTTTCTGGCGACTTTGGCGATCTTGATCAATGTTATCAACAGGGCGATGATTGCTCTTAGGGGGTAACAGTGATCATCGCCCTGGGTGTGTCTGTTCATGAGCTAGCTGCCGATTGTTCTCCTGCCACCTTCAGGAATTTCAGAATTTGACCAGACATCTGCCTCTGGGGCTGCTTGTGGTCAGAGACTGGCTTGGATTTCGCAATCTTTATAAAATACATTCTTTTATAGCATGAATTATTTCTAACATGTATTGCAGCAGGCAGATGGTTCCAGGCATGGGTGTGAGGGATGTGTGTGCAGTTTATGTCCTTGAGTCCCTGTGTGTTGGAGTTTGATGTGTTCACTCTGGCGGTAAATTCTTGGGTATCATGATTATGAGCCTGGATTTACCCAGGCTTTTAACTGAAGAAAACTTGGGAGACATTTTTCTGTGCAATTCCTAGAAAACAGGTATATTTTCCATGGAGGTTCTGTCATATTTTGATTTGTCTCGGAGGAACTTGTGGGTATATTTGCTGCTGGAGAAGTTGCTGAATATGAATAATTTTGAGTAACTAGAAGAAAATACTACCTTGTGAAAAAGGATGCTGCCTTTAAAAATTTCAGAGGTTTATTATAAAATACAACAAGACTGAATAACGAAAAATTGCACCAGTGAAAGCATGGAATCAAACTGCCATGTGCTTGTTTACAAAGTGGCTGCTCTGCCTTTTATACCCCTGTGGTTCCATCACTAACCCTGGCCCTTCCCAAAGTCTGTCTGTCAACTCTTTTTTACCATCCATTGGTGGAGGCTGCTTTCTTGGAGGTGAGGTGGTGTCACAGCCGCGCCTGCTAGCAACAAGCTTTTCCCATCCCGTGCAAGGGGCACAGTGTACTCATCCTCCCTTTGAAGCAAAGTAGAAATTTTCCAGGGTAGAAATCCATTTTGATTTAGGTGAAATGTACATTTTTGAGTTGAGTCTGTGGTTAGAAAACATAGCTATTTAGCCTGACTGCAAAACCTAGGCTCAGAGAAACTGCTTCAATGAAGGCCAGAGATAAGGCGGTCAAGTTCTTGTATGAAAAGTTAGTTGAAGAAGAGATTAGGTGGGAAAAAGATGATGAACAAAAGTTTGAAGCTTTAAAGCAAAAATTAGTCAGTGCACCGGCACTGAGTCTCCCTGCCTTAGACAAACCCTTCTATCTGTTTGTGGATGTAGAAAAAGGGGTAGCACATGGAGTGTTAGCCCAGGACTGGGAGGATCCAGGAAACCAGTGGTCTATTTATAAAAATTACTAGACCCTGTCAGCCAGGGGTGCCCAACCTGCATTCAGGCTGTGGCAGTGACTGCCCTACTCATAGCAGAAAGCAAAAAATTAACCGTTGGGGGGAAATTGAAGATATATATCCCAAACTCAGGAAGGAGTGTCCTGAGCCAAAAGGCCGAGAAATGGCTCACTGATTTCCTGAGTGCTAAAGTATGAAACCATCTTAACAGATAATGGTTTAGAGCTAATCATGAGTAACCAAGTCAACCCTGCCCAGTTTTTGTATGGAGAACCAGGTGAGGAACTAATACATAATTGCCTACAGGTTATAAACTATCAAACTAGAGTAAGAGAGGACCTAACAGATAACCCACTCCAAGGTGGGAAATGATTATACATTGATGGATCTTCACAGGTAATAAAGGGGCACAGGGTATTGGGGTACGCTATAGTGCATGAAGGGTTGGTGGCCATAGAAAAGGCAAAGTTACCTTCCAACTGGTAAGCCCAAGGTGTGAGCTATATGCCCGAAAACGAGCTCTGCAAATATTAGCACAGAAAAGGGGAACAATATATGCAGACTGAAAATACACTTTTGAAGTAGTGCATACCTTTGGAAAAATTTGGGAAGAGAGGAGGCTATTAAATTCAAAGGGAAAGGGACTGATTCATGAAAAATTTGCCTTAGAAGTGTTAGAAACCTTACAATTACCAGAGGAAGTAGCAGTGGTGTATGTTAAAGGACATCAAAAAGGGAGACTCAGGAGGTGCGAGGGAACAATTTAGCCATTTAGAAGCTAAAAATGCAACTGAATCAGAGACAGAAAAACTAATAATAGTATTAACTCCCATGAGAGAAATACAAAAAGTCCCCATATTCAGTGGGACAGAAGAGGAAGAACTCCTTAAAACAGGAGCCAAGAAAGATAACAAAGGGAAGTGGAGATTAGCAGATGGGAAGCAAATGTTAAATACACCCTTTGCCAGGAAAATGCTAGAAGGTATACATGGAACAACACATTGGGGTGCACAAGCGCTAAGTGATCAATTTCTAAGGGATTGGGGATGCATAGGAATTTTCAGAATAGCTAAGCAAGTAACTGAACAGTGTGTGATATGTCAACAAGTGAATAAGAAAATCATGAGGAAAACACCCAGGGGCTGGTGAGAACTAGCCTTAAGGCCCTTCCAAAACATCCAAGTAGACTTTACTGAGCTTCCCCAGGTACAACGGTGGAAGTTTTTGCCAGTGATAGTAGATCACGTGACTCATTGGGTAGAGGTGGTACCCACTGTGAAAGCCAATGCCAATGTTGTGAGTAAAACACTTCTAGAATCAATCATTCCCTGATATGGGATGGCAAACAGAATTGATTCAGACTGGGGAACTCATTTCATATCAAAGATATTGCAGAAAGTTGTTCAAGCCCTGGGAGTAAAATGGGAATTACACACTCCATGGCATCCATAGAATTCCAGTCAGAGAATGAATCACACTCTTAAAAGAGCTCTAGTTAAGCTAATGATAGAAACCCAAATGTCATGGATTAAATGTCTCCCTTTGGCATTATTAAGAATTAGAACCCAACCCAAGTCAGATCTAGGGATGTCACCCTCTGAAATTATGTTTGGGTTACCCTTCCTGACCTCACCCCAGAAGGTTGCCACCTATGAGGAAGGGGAAGCCAATGCCAAGAAATAAGTGATGTCTATAGCACAAACCTTAGAAAGGCTAAGAAATAAAGGGGCAATTCCTCAAACTCCAGCCTGGATTTCAGAATCCATAATATTAATCCCAGGGAATGGGTGATGAAGTCATGGAGAGATCAGCCTTTAACTCCTCAGTGGGAAGGTCCCTTTCAGGTACTGCTCACCACCAAATCGGCCAAATTGAAACTGCAGAGCGGGGATGGACTCATGGCAACAGAGTCAAAGGCCCAGTAGAAGAACCCAAGGAGTGGACTGTAACATCCAGGCTGGGTGAAACAAGATTGACTCTCAAGCAGAGACTGAGACATGACCAGGAAAACACCAAGATGCCCAAAAAGTAGAGTCAAGCTTCCACCATCCAGCTCAAGAACTGTCTTCCTCTTTTCATGGGTGAGAATTACCAGCATCTGTTGAGGGGAAGTACACAAGGGACTGTAAAAGGTAATGGGACAGCTTCTTTAAGAAAATAAGACAAAGGAAGGAGGGCAAGACTGGGTTGGCCCCTTTGTTTGCTACCAAGAAGGCTCCATAGCCCTGCTGTGGGTAGCAACCCCATAGGCATGGTAAGGTAGGGACAAAAGGCCAGACCAGACCTCTATCATTCCTCAGTTGTCTTTTAATTCAACAGGGACTGGAGGGCAGGACCGAGTTGGCCTCTGTACTCACCCCTAAGATACACCAACTATGGGTAGCAGCCACATAGGCATGGTAGATGGGAGTCAAAGCCATACTGGACCTCTGGGATGCCCTTTTGTCCATTCCAAATAAGTGTGTCTAAGGAAAACCTGAGATTTTTTCTCCTGTTCCCACTGTCCTTGCCCACATCAACAGATGCTGGTATGACTCATTCAAGAGAGAGAAAAATTTTTTACTTAATTGTTTGAGCAAAATGACTTATAGAAAAAGAAAAGGGGGTTTGTTATAGATGAGTAATCCTATGGTTGACTCTCACAATTAAGGGGTGAATATTAAATATATGTTAAGAGAAGTTTTGTAGATGCATAGTTATCCTTCCCTTCCCCCTTGCATTGTTATCACAGGATGGCCTCAGTAGTTGGGGCATTTGGGAGGGTCGGCTTGTTACTATGGCAGCACCTGACCTCCAATCAAGGTGTAAGACAGTGATCTCCACCACTGGACAGGGAAGAAGGAGTCGATTGACAAGACTTCGGGAGGGGCTAGAGGTATAAAAGACAGAACATCCATTTTGTAGATGAACACATGGTGACTGAATCCTTTGCTCCTGGTGTTGTACCCTTTTCTTTATGCAGTCTTCTGTTGTATTTTGATAAGGTCTTAATAAAGCATTGAATTTTTTGAAAGTGAAAATCATTTCTCACATGGGGTTGGGGAATGTGAGGCAAGGTTGTCAACAATGGGTCAGCTCTCAAGGTAAAACTGCTCTGACCTGGCCAGACGTCCTTAGGAGAGCCCTGGATCAATATCAATCACAGAATGCTGCAATCAGCTCTTCTCTAAAGAGAAGAGTAATAAAATACCCTCTTCAAATAGGATTACATATTTCTTAGAAGATCATTAAAATATTTCTCCATATCTGAAAAGGAAACCTTTCTGATGAACTGCATTAGAGCAGGGGGAAATCAAGGGAGAGCCATGGTTTTTCAGGACTTGCTTGATCCTAATGAGCCCCGTGGTGCATTTGGAGCTGAGTCCTTGAACCTCAGGGCCTGGGAGGAGATTGCACAAACATTTCCAGGAGTCAAAGGCAGAGGAAACACCCAAAGTGTCTCCAGGCATGAATGGGTCCAACTGAGGTCCATCCCAACACAGGCTCCTCATGGACTCCTTGGAGGAGAGAATTGGAGGCCAGGATGCCACAAAAACCTCTCAGAGATTGAGAGTGGAAAGGAAAATCCAAAGCACCATAAAAATCTTGAGTATCTCAAAGTATTAATGAGCCCCACTGAGTGTCAGTACAAAGCTCTCAAGGGACTCATTGAAGCAGATAATTGGGGCCATGATTGCACAAAACTCTCCCAGAGTCTGTATCAAAAGGAAACACCAAGTACCTTAAAAATAACTGAAGTACCCTGAAGCATTAATGAGCCCCACTGAGTGTTGTTACTGACAAAGCCTCTCAGGGACTAATTAGAGCAGATAATTGGAGGCCACGAATGAACAAACCTCTCAGAGACTCCAAGGCAAAAGCCAAACCCAAAGTCCTTTGAAAAACCTGCAGTCCCTGCAGGGAGCATGAAGGAGCCCCCAGGGCCATTGCTGAGCAAGGCTCCCCAGGGACTCCTTCCAGCAGATCCTTGAGGCCACTGGGATGTGGGCTGGGGGGATGCTGAGGGCAGGACAAGGGGCTGACAGTGCCCAGCCTGGCTGGGGCTGTGCCAGGAGGCCCCAGGGCCTCAGGACAAGGTGTCTCCTCCCAGCCCTTGGTGGCACAGACCCTGCTGTGCCCCAGGGCACCAAGACTTGGCTTCTCTTTGTCCCCACCTGTCATCACTGCCTGCAGTTCTCTGCTCTGCCTGGGGCCTGGGGACACTTTCTCAGTTGTGTCCCTCAGTGGGACCCATTAAAAGTCCAAGAAACTTTGGAGTTGGATTCTGACTTGGAGTTCTGGAGAGGTTTCTTCAGCTCCCTCTCAGGGACTGATGTTCAGGGCCTGAGCACAAAGCCCCAGAGGCTCATTAAAGTCCTTGTGCTGTGTCTGTGCTGCTGAGCTGGGCTGGGCTCCTGGCACAGAGGCAGCTCCTGGTAACCAAGAAGAGCTTCAAAAGCACATTTCTCTTGATGAGCAGCTCTTCTGCCAGCCCAGCAGGGCTGGGGCACTGCCTGCAGCCAGCCCAGGGCACAGCACAGGGGCACAGAGAGCTTCAATCAGTCAGGGCTGGGAAGGTGCTGAGAAGTGCCTGGGGCAGAATCACTGCCAGCCCTTGGCACAGGAACCTCTGGCTGCAGGACAATGCAGCTGCAGCTCCTGGAGCCATCTCCTAAAGCTGGAACATCCCAATGCCTACAGACTCTGTGAGTACAACTCTGGGTATTTCTGGTGCAGGGAGGTGAAATGTTCATGAAGCTCTGACATGCTGAGGGGTTCTGATCAGTCATAGAATATTTCCAAGACAAGGATTGTGATTAAAATGAGGAACTTCCCAAAGACTTTGTATTCACTTTCCTACTATTGGAGAATGGCAGGCAGGGGGGATAAATACTAAAGGTGGATTACGAATTTTTAATTATGAATTTTGACAAGGGCTTGAGACAGCTGAACTGTTACTTTTAGTGGTCAAGTGGTTCACAGGAGATCCCTAATGTCCTTTCAGCCACTCTGCCCATGGACAGCACCAGCATCCTTTGCTGGAGCCATCAGGCTCAGTCTGAGCTGTCCTTTCTCCAAGCTGCAAACAGAACCTGCCCCCAGACAGTGCCTGCAAACAGGCAGGGTTCTGTCAGGCCAAGGAGAGTGCACAGAGATTTGGGGTCTGTGAGTGCTGGCAGGGAGAAATCAGGCACAGGGAAACACCTGCAGGAGGAAAATCTCCAGGATGCAGAGAGAAGATCAGGCAAGGAGAGAAAACAAAACCCAGCAATGCTGTGGCAGGGAGAGTTTACAGATGCCCACAGGATCCCCTCCAGTGCAGCCCTCCCTCTGAACAAGCCCCCTCCCTCCTGTGCCCCAGCCCAGCCTCTGCCCTCAGGGCCGGGGCTCCAAGGCGTGCAGCCCCTCCTGTGCAGGCAGAGCTGCAGCAGAGCCGTGGGGCAGCTCTGCAGCCCCAGGCCCAGTTCCTCTGCAGAGCACAGGGCTGGGAGCAATGCCCAGCCCTGGGGGCTCTGGCAGGGGCACAGCTGGCTCAGGGTGATGCTGTCCCCAGTGCCCGGCTCTGGGCAATGCTGTCAGTGCAGCCAGGGAAGGAGCTGCATCTCCCTCAATCCAGTGCCATCATAAGGACACTTGGAAGTCTCCCTGAGATTTCAGTCCAAGCTGGGAGCTTCAATCCAGGGTGCAAACCTGTCCTAGAGCATCTCTGAGTTATAAGATTGATGGGGAAAGGCAGAGGTGTTGTGACACTGAAAATGCTGCTGGGTTGGAAATGAGCAATGTGAGTCCTTGGCTACAAATGTGGAGCTGAGCCCTGGGTGGATCCATCTGCTCTCAGCAGGGCTGGGCTGTGGGGGATCCATCTGCTGGGGATTTTTTAAAGGAACATGGGAAGGTGATCATCTCCAGAGAAAAATGAAAGCCCAGAGAAAATTCTGAACAGGTCATGAATGACAGACCATCTCCCCTCAGTCTCCACTCATCACTTTGCCTCAGGAACTTGCTCTGTTCTCCCAGGGCAGCAAAAATGCTGAGGGTTTTTGATATCCAGAATACCAGGAGAGATACAGGGGGAGTTTAAAAAGAAAACCTCAGAACTCTTAAAAACAGAAGCACATGTGTGTGTGTTCCAAAGAAGGAGGGATGTCCAAAATGGCTTTTGATTTTGGTTACAGGTATCTCCTCTAACTCTTCACTGTCCTTTCTCCATGAACAGGTCCCCATGTGCAGCCCCAGCAAATGTCCAACAGCAGCTCCATCAGGCACTTCCTCCTGCTGGCATTGGCAGACACGCGGCAGCTGCAGCTCCTGCACTTCTGCCTCTTGCTGGGCATCTCCCTGGCTGCCCTCCTGGGCAACGGCCTCATCATCAGCGCCGTAGCCTGCAGCCACCACCTGCACACGCCCATGTTCTTCTTCCTGCTCAACCTGGCCCTCAGCGACCTGGGCTCCATCTGCACCACTGTCCCCAAAGCCATGCACAATTCCCTCTGGGACACCAGGAACATCTCCTACACAGGATGTGCTGCTCAGCTCTTTTTCTTTCTGTTCTTCATCTCAGCAGAGCTTTCCCTCCTGACCATCATGTGCTACGACCGCTACGTGTCCATCTGCAAACGCCTGCACTATGAGACCCTCCTGGGCAGCAGAGCTTGTGCCCACATGGCAGCAGCTGCCTGGGCCAGTGCCTTTCTCTATTCACTGCTGCACACAGCCAATACATTTTCCCTGCCCCTGTGCCATGGCAATGCCCTGGGCCAGTTCTTCTGTGAAATCCCACAGATCCTCAAGCTCTCCTGCTCACACTCCAACCTCAGGGAATTTGGGCTTCTTGCTGTTAGTGTGTGTTTAGCATTTGGCTGTTTTGTGTTCATTGTTTTCTCCTATGTGCAGATCTTCAGGGCTGTGCTGAGGATCCCCTCTGAGCAGGGACGGCACAAAGCCTTTTCCACCTGCCTCCCTCACCTGGCCGTGGTCTCTCTGTTCATCAGCACTGCCATGTTTGCCTACCTGAAGCACCCCTCCATGTCCTCCCCATCCCTGGATCTGGCCCTGTCAGTTCTGTACTCAGTGGTGCCTCCAGCCCTGAACCCCCTCATCTACAGCCTGAGGAACCAGGAGCTCAAGGCTGCAGTGTGGAGACTGATGACTGGATGGTTTCAGGAACATTAAACTGCTGGCCAATTTCTGCAAATCACTTGTAATAAAAGTCATCTTTGATACTTCTTGTTGATTTAATTTTGCAGGATTTTTTCCTTTGTTTTAGTATTTTCATATTGTCAATAAAGAAAAGCCAATGTTTGTGCCATTTCTCATTTTGTTTCTCTCCACCTTCCCTGTGGCCACAGACTGTGTCAATGAGGGGCTGCACTCTTGGTGGCTTTAAAGGAACTAAAAGATCTCCCAGCCCAGTTTTCTGCAGAGATGCCCTTTTGTTGCCTTCTCTGGAGCTGCAGCAGCAATGTCTGTGTGCAGAGCTGGGGGCAGATCAGTGCTGGCCCAGCAGCTGTGCCCAGCAGCAGCAGCAGCACTTGGTGTTGCCAGTGCTGCTGCCGTGGCCCTGCCCCGCTGCCCTGGTGGCCCTGGTGTTGCTGTAGGGCCTGAGTGCTCTCGGGGCCGGGCACAGCCCTGGGGTGGCAGTGCCGGGGCTGCAGCAGGGATAGGCCATGGGCACTGCTGGGGCAGCGCTGACGCCTCAGGCCAGGCCCTGGGGGCTCCAGGCTCCCCACCCAGGCTCTCTCAAGAACACAGCCAGGCCAATGCTGAGCACAGAAAACCCCCGTGAGCAGCCCCAGGCTGGCCATGGCCAGGCTGGGGGCAAACAGCATGGCTGGGGCTCTGCAAGGGCCCTGGGGAAGATGGGAAGGAGCAGCAGAGCAGGGGCTGATCCATCCCCAGTGCGCTGCACAGCCCATGGCAGCGTCCCAGAGCATCTCATGGAGCTGCCAACAACATCCCCCCTCTGCAGCCCTGGCCTCTCCCCCAGCTCACACAGGTGCCCCATCCTTGCAGGCACAGACATGGCAGCACTGGCTCAGCAGCCCCTGTTTGCATTGCACACAGCAGGCGGGAGCACCCCCATGCTGTTGCTTTGGGGACATGAACATGAGGGAGCACAAATGCCATCAGCCCCTGGGGCCAGCAAGGGCTGGGGGACACCAGGGAAGCCACTCAGCCTTGTCCTGGCCTCTGCACTCAGCCAGAAAGTTTGTTCCCATCAGCTGGGAGTTTCCTGTCCCACTGCAGATGCTGTTGCTCAGAGCCAGGGCTGCCTGGCAGCCACCCCCAAACTGCCCTCAGCATTTCCTTTGTGCCACCTTTGTTTTATTTACTTTTCCCTTGAACAAATTTCTTCCTCTTCCCCAGCCCTGTTCCCTCCCCTGTAAAGAGCCCATCCCTGTTTGCCCTTTCCTCTCTGGCCCCACTCCCCATTGCAGTTCCTGACTTGGCACCATGGGAATGTCCCTTGGGGAGCAGGATCATCCTACAAGTGCTGCAGGAATTGTCTGCAGGCTCCTGCAGTGCCTGGTGCTGCTCCCTTGCCAGAGGCACCCCAGGCCAGGGGGGCACATCTGGGCTGCTGTGTCTGGCTCTGGGGCTCCCTGTTCTGGGCAATGAGGAGGAGCTGCAGAGGCTCTGCAGGACTGACAGGATGGGCTTTGGGGCTGGCAGGAGAAGCTGAGGGACCTGGGCTGCTGGAGCTTCTGAAGAGGAGGCCCAGGGCTCATCCTGCAACTGCTCCAAGGGTGGTTTTCAGAGAATCCCAGAATCAGCAAGGTTGGAAAAGACCTTGAGATCATCAAGTCCAACCTGTGCCCTGACACTGCCTTGTCTCCCCTGAGCCTCCTCTTCTCCAGGATAAACAACCCCCAGCTCCCCAGCCACTCCTCACAGGACATGTGTTCCAGATCCCTCCCCAGCGTTATTGCCCTTCTCTGGACATGCTCCAGCCCCTCCATGTCATTCCTAAATTGGGTGGCTCAAAACTGCGCACAGCACTCGAGGTGCTGCCCAGCCAGTGCCCAGCACAGGGGAAGAATCACTGCCCTGCTCCTGCTGGCCACACCATTCCTGATCCAGGCCAGGAGCCATTGGCCTTCTTGGCCACCTGGGCACACTGCTGGCTCATGTCCAGCCTGCTGTCCATCAGTCCCTGCAGGTCCCTTTCTGCCTGGCTGCTGTCCAGCCACTCTGTCCCCAGCCTGTAGTGCTGCAGGGGTTGTTGTGGCCAAAGTGCAGGACCCAGCACTTGGACTTGTTAAACCTCACCTTGTTGGATTTGGGCCCTGGATCCAGCCTGTCCAGGGCCCTGTGCAGAGCCCTCCTACCCTCCAGCAGATCAACACTCCCAGACAACTTGGTGTCACCACAGTTCCATGAGGCCCCAGAGTGTCCCAATGGTCTCCATGATTCCATGAGGCCTCCCAGTGTCACAATGTCCCTTTGGTTCCATGGGACCCCTTGGTGTCACAAAGTTCCTTGGATCCTTGGGCCCCTGCAGTGTCACAATGGTGCTGTGGTCCCCCAGGGCCCTGCAGTGTCACAATGGATCCTTGGTTCCATGAGGTCTGGCAGTGCAGCAATGCTCTCCTTGGTTCCACAGTGTCACAATGGCCTCTTGGTCCCAAGGGCCACCATGGTGTCAAACATGTTTCCTTCATTCCAGGAGTCCCTGAGGAGCAGCACTGGCCCCTTGGTTCCATGGGGCCCTGCAGTGTCACAATGGCCCCATCATGACACCAGGTCCTGCTCTGTCACAATGCTCTGCATGGTTCCACAAGGCCCTGCAGGGTCACAGTGGCCTCTTGGTTCCATGAGGCCTCAGAGTGCCACCATGAATTCCTTGGTGCTGCAGTGTCACAATGGAGCCCTGGTGACACAAGATCCTGCAGTGTCACCAGGGACCCTTGGTTCCATGGGGCACCACAGTGTCACAATTGTTCCCTCAGTTCCCAGAGTCCTTGCAATGGAGCAATGGCCCCTTGATTCCATTGTCCCCAGGCTCTCCCAAGGGTCTCCTTGGTTCTGCAGTGGCACAATGGCCCCTTGGTTCCACTCAGCCCCACAGGGTCACAGTGGCCTCTGTGGTTCCACCAGGACCCAGACTGTCACCATGGACTCCTTGCTTCCATTCAGCCCCACAGTGTCACAATGGCCCCTTGGCTCTGTGCTGCCATGTCATACACAGTGTCACCATGGTCCTCTTAGTGCCACCAGGCCCTGCAGTGTCACAATGGCCCCTTGCTTCCCCAGGGCCCTGCAGTGTCACAATCATCAGAGAATCAACCAGGCTGCAAAAGACCTTGGAGAGCATCAAGTCCAACCTGGGACCCAACACCACCTTGTCACCCAGACCATGGCACTGAGTGCCACATCCAGTCTTTCCTTAAACACCTCCAGGGACAGTGACTCGCCCACCTCCCTGGGCAGCCCATTCCAATGCCCAGTAACCCTTACTGTGAAGAATATTTTGTAATGTCCAGCTTAAATGTCCCAGGGTGTAGCTGAAGGCTGTGTCCTCTTGTCCTGTCCCTGTTCCCTGGGAAAAGAGCCCGACCCCCACCTGGCTGCACCCTCCTGTCAGGGAGTTGTAGAGAGGGATGAGGCGTCACCTGAGCCTCCTCTTCTCCAGGATAAATAACCTCAGCTTCCTCAGCCACTCCTCACAGGACTTGTGTTCCCATCCCCAGCCTTGTTGCCCTTCCCTGGACACGCTCCTGCCCCTCCATTTCCTTCTGAAATTGGGGGGCCCAGAACTGGACAGCGCCCTCGAGTTGCTGCCCAACCAGTTCTGAGCACACGGGAAGAATCACTGTTCTGGTCCTGCTGGCCACACCATTCCCGATCCATAGGAGTGCCAGGGTTTGAATGCGGGAAATAGTGGGGAGGGGGTGGGGACAAAGTCTGATTGATTGTCAGCCATGAAGGTTCTTGATTTTCATATCTCTTCAGACTGCATTAGAAGGTGCTGGGGAATAAATATCAATTGGACATTGCTGATATCAATCTATAAACAGGAAAAGAAAAACAGGACAAAACAGTTTCTCTCTGCATTGTTTTCAATATAGTATATTCACTTTGAATACACTTCTGAAATCTGTCTAATTAACCACAGAAGAATTGAAAACTTAAATTATTCCCAGGGCTTTTCTTGTTCAAGTGTTTTTGAACAAATGTTTATGAGCTTTTTTCACTGAATTCCTGAACTGAAGAGCTCAAGAAAGAAGAGGCCTCTGGAGTAGGAAAATTCATCAGCAACCTCCAAGTGGCTGAGGATCCATCCCCATCAGAGCAGCAATGAACAGAAATGGGCACAGCTTTGTGGCTGCCCCAGCTTTGGCATGGGCCCTGGGCCTGGAGCAGGAGCAGCTCTTGAGGGCCCCAAGGCCAGGGCTCTTGTGCTGCCCTGGGCAGATGGGATGGCAGCAGGGGCTGCAGAGCTCTCAGCACCTCAGGCAGAGGGGAGCAGGGCAGCCAGGGAGCCTCCTTTGGCCTTGGCCCAGCACCTTCCCCATGGCTGGGGCTGAGTCCTGTGGCAGCTGCAGCTGCTGCTGTGCCCTTGGCAGGGGCTGAGGCCAGGGGCCAGTGCCCAGAGCAGCCTGGCCTGAGCAGAGCTGTGGGGCCAGAGCCGGCTGGGCTGGGCTGGGAGAGGCCCTTGGTGCTGCCCAGAGCTCAGGGCAGCTGGCAGAGCTTGCAGGAGCTGGGCTGGGCTCCGAGAGCCTGGCCCAGAAACCATCAGTGTCCATCTCAGCCTGGCTGAGCGTGCAGGGGCAGGACTCAGGCCAGGCCTTGTGGGGCAGGGCCAGCGCCTGTGCAAGGCATTGCAAACAGGCAAGTGCCCCAGAGAGGAGGCTGCTCTGTGCCCTTGGTGGCATGGACAGAGCAGGGAGGGGACCCAGGACATTTGTCAGCGCCAACCTCTGTGCCCAGCCCTTGGCAGCCCTGGCTGCTGAGCCCAGCTTTGGCCTGGGCTGAGTTTGGCTGTGGCCCAGCTCCATCCTCCTGTGGGGCTCAGGGCCTGTTCCCAGCCACAGCCAGCCCTGGCCGGCCTCTCTGCTGGCCCAGAGGCCAGCAGAGCCCAGGGCAGGGCTGTCTGTGCAGCCCCACAGGTGCCAGGGGCTCTGCAGGAGCTGGCAGAGGCTGCCCAGCAGGGAGGCCATGGGGCACAGAGCCCCAAGGCTGCTGTGGGCACCACGGCACAGGGGCCGTTCCCAGCCGCAATGCTCCTGGCCTGGGCTGGGCCTGCACAGGGGCTGGGCCACCCTGGCTGGGCCAGCACAGGGCCACAAAGGGGCCACGCAGCCACTGCCGGGGCTGACAGCAAGGCCAGGCACACACAAGCAATTGCTGAGCATGGCCTGCGCTGGCCAGGCCTGACTGTGCCAAAGGCAGAGCTCAGCTGCCCTTGGGGGCTGCAGCAACAGTCCAGAGCCCAAAGAGCCTCCATGGCTGTGCTGGAGACCAAGGCTGCAGGAGGGAAATGCAGGGCTGCTGCGGGATGGGGAGGGCATTGAATTCCAGCACACACCTCAGCTCTCTGATGATCCCGGCACCATGCTGGGCCCTGTTTCAGACTGGAGCAGAGCAGATGTTGATGGGACAGGAGCCCTGCAGGGCTGTCAGGGACCTGCAGCTTGCAAGGTGCTCTGCTCTCCCTCAGGTGCTCTCAGAGAGATCCAATCCCAGCTGGGCACCTCAGGGCACAAGTGGCACTGCCTGTTCATGGGCACACAACTGATGTCTGCCTGGAAAGGGGCACAGGTGTTAATACCTGTTAGTTTAATAATATACAAGCAAATCTTTATTATCTGGGTCATTTGAATACTTTTAAGAAATGGCAAAATTTTCCCACCAGGAACAGGAATTTCCTGAATCTACTGGATTCTTCTTGGCATGGCAGGAGAAGAAATACTGATCTTCCCCTCTACTTGTGTCACCAATATTCAGTCTAATATTTTTCTCTCTTCTTCCATCAGGTGTTTCCAGCTCTCCTGGTTTAAATGGCCATGTCTAAGGACATCTCTTCACTAGACCAGATGGATCTATGTCCTTCCCATTGCTCCCAGATTTCCTCCTCCAGATGCTCTCTGGTCATTCAAGTGCCTCTCAACTGACTGGTTTCATGCTTTGAGCTTCAGGAAGTTGCCCAATCTTTCAAAGTTCAAATAAATATCATATTAGTCAACATCTTAATTGTGTTTATATCTATCACAGAATTACCTTTTCTTATGTCTTTGTCTAAAACTGTTCCTGTACAGAAATCCCTTGGGATGGGGACATGTCAGATGCTGCTGGGACATCCCAGAGAGCTGAGGGAAGAGCTGAGATGGTGTGATTATTAAACTGTTCAAATGTTCAACTTGTGTTTGTTGGCAAGAAACCTTTCTGTGCCTCTGAGTGTCACCAGTCCCTGAGCCCAAAGGACACAAACCTGATGAGTTGTGGTTCCCCACTGCAGGGGCTGCACTTGGACCTTGGCTCTGCACAGGAGAGCTCTTCATCCCTTTCTCTCTTTTCCCCCTCTGGGCATGGAGGGAGCTCCTGACTTCAGCCTGTGACTCGTGTGTGCAAAGAGCAAATCTGGGCAGAATCAGGGCAGGGAGGGTTTGGGGACCTTGGGATCTGTGCTGGGCACAGAAGGTGTTTTCCATTGCTCTGAGACTGTCTGCTGTGGAAAGTGGATTTAATATCCAGCAGAGGAATGACTTTTGCATTTGATGGAGCTGTGCCTTCCCTTGGCTTTGTTGGCTGACAAGAAATGAACATCCCTCTGTGTCTCGGGGCAGCTCCTTCTCCAAGGAAAGCAGGTGGGAGTTGGAGCCAAGGAGCTGAAAGCTGCAGGTGCAGCCTGGGCTGGAGGGAGCTCAGATTTGCACAAGGCTGCTCTGAGTGCCAGGGCTTGGATGGGGGAAATGGTGGGGTGGGGGTAGGGACAGAGTCTGATTGATTGTCAGCCATGAAGGGTCTTGATTTTCATATCTATTCAAACTGCATGAGGAGGTACTTGGATTCAGTGTCAATTGGAGATTGCACATATCAATTTAATTAAAAGGAAAAAAAAACTAAACAGGACCTTTTAAATGTTTTCTCACTGTCTTTTTAAACATCATGTATTCAGGCTGAATACACTTCTGAAATCTACTCTAACTAACCAAAAGATTTGAAAATTTTGGAAAATCAAATTATTCCCAGAGGCTTGGCTTGTTAAGGTGTTCTGAATGTTAATGAGCCCTGGGACACTGAATTCCTGCACTGAAGAGCTGACAGCTGAACAAGCCTCTGGAGCAGGAAAATTGAGCAGCAGCCTCCAAGTTGCTGAGGATGTCAGCAGCCCCCACTGAGGCCATCCCTGCCCAGAGACCGTGGGGGAATGGGCAGACAAAGAGAGCGTCCCTGGGGCTGGGGCAGCACAACTCAGAGGCTCCAGCAGCTCCAGCTGGGAAATGGAGTGTGGAATGTGGCTGGGAAAGCCCTGCCTGGTCTGTGCCAAGCAGGACACACAAGCCCTGACCCCCATCCCCCAAAAAATTCTCTCAAGGAGACATTTTAAAGGAATTACAATTGTTTGTGTACTCTGAGTTGGACTCCCTGGAGAAATACCAACAAGAGTTTCTCAGGAGCTCAAAAGAACAAAGAAAATCAGGGAAACTTTGGCAAAAGTTTTATTATGACATTGTAGTGGTTTTGGTTTGTTAATTTAAGATTTTTCTAATCTTGAGATTTCTTAATTAGTGTATCGATGAGTGTGGTGGGTTTTAGTGTCAGTTAATTATTTATGTATATAATTTTGTTGTGAGATAGGATTACAGGAAAGGTAAAGTAGGCCTTACATTTTAAAAGGGTATAAAGAAATTTTTATTAAAAGTAAATTAAAAAGTAGTAAGAATTAAAATAAACCCTTTAGAACACTTTTTTTTTTTTTTTTTTTTTACTGACAATGTAAAAGAAAATAAAAAAATTTCTAGTTAGTTTACTATTTCTAGAATAGTCTTTTTAGTTTACTTAGGGAGAGAAGTTTTTTCTTGTTAAGGTTATGGAGATTTTTTCAAGAGGAAAAAACGGGTTTTCTTGTGATTCTTAATTATGTAATGGATAACAGTTGTCTGGGGAACTTTGTTATTGTGAAGTTGTTTTTATTGCTACAAGCTTTTTTACAGCTTGTTGATGGGCCATGTCAACTTATGGAGTATTGTTTTAAAGATGAGTTCTTTAAGGATAAAAGTTTTTATTTTTTACTTATAAAATTATTTTTATCCTGGGAATAGAGATCTTCTCTTGGGGATACTGGACTACGTTTTTTTCCATGTTTAAACTTTTTATGAAATTATTGTTATTTTAACATTTGTTTAATTTTAGCATGTCGCTTTTTGTTTGATATTAATTTTAATTTTTTAATAGTTTTTGTTTTAAAGAAAAAGAGTTTTTTTCTTTTTTAGTTTATAAAGGATTTTTAGTTTTTAAGATTAAGGTATTTTTTTTCTTTTTTTTTTTGGGATTTAATTTCTTCTTTACTGACTTTGATGGTTTTATGTTGTTTTTTTATATGCTTGTATTTTGTTTTTTTTTTTTTTTTTACTTGAGGGAGGATTGAAGTATTGAAAGGATTAACACCTGACCTGCCAGTAACTTGTGGTGGAAGTTGTGGTTGGGTTGTGTTAGGATTGGTTTTATGGTTGGTTTTTGGGTTTTTTTGTGTTTAATTTTAGTTGTAGGGTTATTTTGTATGGGTTGTAGGTTGTAGGGGTTTTTGGTTTGAGTTGTGTTGGGGGGAGGGGACTTGATGGTAAGATTTTAATAGCTGTGGCTGGCTTTGTTCTGGTTGGGGTTTTGTAGCCTCTTTTGTTTTCCTGTTTGGTAGTTGTTGGGGTTTGGTTTGGTTAGAATGGGGCCAATGGGGGGGGGCAGCCTGGGGAGGGGGGAAGGGGCTCAGCCCATGGCAGGGTTGCTTGGTTTGGTTTGGTTTGGTTTGGTTTGGTTTGGTTTGGTTTGGTTTGGTTTGGTTTGGTTTGAGATTGAGATGGGGCGGGGCCAGGGCCTGCTTCTTTGTTGACTGGAAAAGAAAGAGGAGGTTCCTGGGTTTTTTCATCTTTAACATTTGTGTTTCACAGAGGCATGTTCAGTATCTTAGTGGTTTAACAGATTGTCAGTTACACAAAAAGTTTTGTATTACTTTTTAAAATTCTTCTCATGTCAAACTATGACAGACATTCAATCAACAAAAAACACTTCTCAAAGCATTGACTTGGCCCATTCAACTTCACAAACTCTAAGCCTGTTCAATTTAATGTTAATCAATCAAAATTTTCAGGAGCACAGAAACAGAAGAAGAAGACACAGAAAGAGAAAAAAAAAATAATTATACAGAGAAGCACACACACAGCTACCAACTCCTGGATTCCAGCAGTGTTCAGATGGAAATTCCAAGAGGAGGTAGAGTCAAGATGTGTGCTTGCCTTGTGGTCAGCCTTCAATACCCCTTGGTCTCCCTGGGCCCTTCCCCCAGGTGGGACTTGGGCTCATTTGGTCCCTCAGGAGCTGGGCTGGGGGGGCTGAGGGTGGCTGTGGAGCATTGCCTGTGCTGTGCCAGGGACTGGCAGACACTGCTGGGCTGGGATAGAGGCTCTGGGGGGATTGGGGTTCCAGGGCAGGGCAAGGCTGGACCTGCCCCTTCCTCCCTCACGCACATGAAATGTTTTGAGCCAACAATCTCCTCCAATCTGTCACAACAGGCAATGTTGGAGGTGAAATCCCAATTCTGGCCATGGGCATCTGGATGAGAAGGGCAGTTCTTTTCCATAGGAAGGACAGCACTGAGCCCCAGTGTTTGGAAGGCAGGTGAGAGCCTCACTAGGCCAAGGCCAGCCAGACTTGTCAGAAATGGCAGATTTTGACTTGGAGCAATCTTTGGATATAGGGAATTTTGGAGGTGGAACCCCAAACTCCGCCATGGGCACCTGGAGAAGCAGGACAGTTCTTTCCCATAGGAAGGAAAGTACGGAGCCTTCCTCAGGCTTTTGGGGACAGATGGGAAGTGACCCTTGTAAAACCACTGCAAGACAGACTTGTCCTGGCAATATTCCTATGGGAACAATCTCTGGATGTAAGGAAATTTGGAGGGGAAATCCCAATTCTGGCCATGGGTTCCTGGAGGAGAAGGACAGTTCTTTTCCATAGGAAGGAGAGCACAGATCCTCAGTGTTTCATTAGAAGAAGAGAAGAGACACTCAACATGCCAAGGTCAGCTGGACCAGTCAGGCAGTCCACAGGAGGCCAAACCAGCCAGACCTATTCTGTGTTCCCTTGGTTTTTTGGGGCCCCACAGTGTCACAATGGTGCCTTGGTTCCATGGGGCCCAGTGTCACAATGGTCCTTGATTCCATGGGGCCCTGCAGTGTCACAATGGACCCTTGGTTCCTGGGGACCCCATTTCATTGGTGTCACATGTCTGGCCCCTGTTCCATGAGCCCTTTGTCACAATGGACAAGTGTCACAATGTCACAATGGTCTCCCCAGGCCCCTTGCAGTGTCACAATGGACTCTGTTCCATGAGCCCTGCAATGTCACAATGGACCTTTGGACCCTGGGGCCCTGGTGTCACAATGGTTTCCTTTGGCTCCACAGTGTGTGGACCATGATGACAGGAGGCCCCTCACCCCTTTTGGTTCCATGCAGCCCTGCAGTGTCACAATGGTCTCCTTTGGTTCAATGGGGTTTTGGTGGTGGAAAAAAGTGTGAACTTTGTTGTCATCAGTGTCACAATGGACCAATGATGACACCAGGGCCCCACAGTGTCACAATGGACCTTTGGTTCCATGCAGCCCTGCAGTGTCACAAAGGCTCCTTGGTTTTTCACCAGGCCCCCCAGGCTGTGTCCCACAATGGTCCTTTGGTTCCATTTTGCCCAATTAGTGTCACAATGGTCTCACTGGTTCCATGAGGCCTCACAGTGTCAATCAATGGTTTCCTGGTTCCATGGGGCCTCATGGTGTCAGGAGGAACAATGGTTTTTCCATGATTCCATGAGTCCCATGGTCAGTGTCACAATGGTGTCACAATGGTCTCCATGGATTGCCCAGTGTCACAATGGACTTTGGTTGACATGAGGCCCTGGTGTGTCACAATGGTGTCTCCATGGTTCCATGAGGCCCTGCAATGTCACAATGGACCTTTGGTTCCATGAGGCCCTCAGTGCAGTGTCACAATGGCCCTTGGTTCCAATGGCCCCAAAGTGTCACAATGGTCTCCTTGGTTCCATGAGGCCCCAAAGTGTCACAATGGTCCCCATGGTTCCATGGGGCCCTGTCACAATGGACCTTGGTTTTCCATGGGCCTCAGTGTCAGTGTCACAATGGTCTCCATGGTTCCATGGGCCCCAATGGTCAGTACATCCCTTGGTTCCATGAGGCCCACAGGGTGTCACAGTGTCACAATGGTCCCCTTGGTTCCATGAGGCCCCACAGTGTCACAATGGTCCCTTGGTCTCACAGGGCCCCACAGTGTCACAATGGTCCCTTGGTTCCATGGGCCCTGTGCTGCTGCATTCCCCCCTCCTTCTCAGGCCGCCCTGCCAGCTGAGAAATGCTCCTTGGGCCTCGGCCTTGGCCAACAGCCCCTGGGCTCAGCTCCTCTGCAGCTCATCACAAACACTGTCTGCTCCAGGCACTGCTGCTGCCCAACCAGCTCCTGGTTCCATAGGAGCAGCCCTGGGAACTGGTTTTGTTCCCTCAGTGGCACAACATCCCTGTTCTCACACTGCCAAAGAAAGCTGTTGGTGCCAAGTGCGCCAGGATGAACCATTGCTGGGACTGAAGCCCCTCTCTTGGGGCCCTGCAAACAGCGCTCAAAAGGAGCCCTTGAGCTCTCCTGGGCCAGCGACCCCCTGAGTGGGGCCTCTCCCAGCCGGGAACTCTCCTGTTTGCTGCACTCAGGGATCCTGAACAACCACCACAGCCTGGGCCAATCCCCACTCCTCCCAGGCTCAGCCCTTTGCCCTTCTGGGGAGATGCCAAAGGATCCACAGGGAGCATTTCCTGCCCTCAGGGAATTTCTCACAGGTGCCTTGCACTGACTCTTTGTGTCTGTGTGCACACAGGAGTGCCTGTGCTGGGGAAATGTGGCAGAAATGCTGCTCTCTGAGGGGTTTGAGTGCCTTGGATAGCTGAGTCAGTCAGGCCTGTAAGTGAGGTTAAATCACAAGGTCTAAGCAAAAGTTAAATGCTGCTAAGAGTTGTTCTTTTGCTAAGTTGTTATTTTAATTTAAGTTATTAGGCTAAGTTGAATAATGTTAAGTATCATTCTTCTGTTAAATTGCTAAGTCATGGGTTATAAGTTAGGTTAAATACTGTTAGCTGCTCTTTTTGCCTAAATTGTGACATTTAAGGTATCAGTTAAGGTTAAGGTATAAGTTAAGTCCTGGTAAGTTTTAGCTGTGTTAAGCTTTTAGGCCATATTCATTTATCCTTGCCCTCACTGTCCTTGTGTCACACACACACACACACACAGGGACAGTTCTCAGTTCATTTCTGGTTTGATTGCCTGGATTTGGTTTGGTTTTGTTGTTGCTTTGTTTCCTTGGTGTGCCTGAAGTGTCCAGTCAGGAGCAGAGTGACTCTTGCCAAGGAACTTTGTGCTGCTGTCCCTTAATATTAAATCTGGTTTTTGCTGATCCCTTGCTGGGGATTTTTTCAGCGCTCTCAAGGCCTCGTTGGTACCAGGGTGAAGGAGGCCTGGCCCAGGCTCTGGCCCTGGGGGACACAGGGGACGCTGCTGGGGGTCCCTGTCCCCCTGTCCCCACCCCCAGGGGCCCCAGCCCCCGTCCCCATGTCAGGCTCTGGGGTCGATCTCGTGGAACATCCTCTGGGGAGGCTGTGGGGCCACATCCTCCAGGGGACAGGGGACCCCACTGTGCACGAGCAGGGTTGGACTGCTCTGGGGGAACTGTGAGGGGGCTGGGGCAGAGTGACCTCCCCAGTGACCTCACACAGCCCCTGTGATGTCACACAGCCCCTGTGATGTCACACTGCCCTGTGATGTCTGTGATGTCACACAGCCCCTGTGATGTCACAAGCCCCTGTGATGTCACACCTCAACTGTGATGTCACCCCTCCTGAGGCAGTCACACAGCCCCTGTGTGATGTCACAGTGACCTGTGTGATGTCACAAAATCACCCTGTGATGTCACTGTCTGTTCTGTGATCTCCAGCTGTGATGTGATGTTGTGTGATGTCACAACCCACTCTTTGATGTCACAGAGCCACCCTCTGATGGCACAGGCCTCAGGGCCTACTCTGTGATGTCACAGCCAGCTCTGTGATGTCACAATCCACCTCTGATGTCACAGAACCCTCTCTGTGATGTCATACTGTGACTCTGCTCTATCACAGCACACACTTTGACCTCACAACCTCCTATGATGTCATGTCACCATGATGTCACAGCCTGCTCTGTGATGTCACAAGAAGCCCTCTGGATGATGTCTCAAAAACCAACAAACTCTGTGATGTCATAGCCCAATGACACACACTCTGTGATGTCACACAGCACACTGCTGACATCACACCTCACACACAGCCACAGAGGTTTGACACTCAGCCCCCCTCTGGGACATGCCACAGCCCCATGCCATGATGTCACAACCTGCTCTGTGATGTCACAGAATGTCCCTCTATGATGCTGTAGCCCTGCTGGGACCTCTCACAGGAGCTCTCTGTGATGTCAGAGCCCAATCTGTGATGTCAAAGTGCCCACTCTGTGCTGTCACACAGCCCCTGCTGACATCACACACACTGCTCTTTAATCTGGGACACAGCCACAGAGGTGCTGCTTGCATCAGACTCAGTCCCTCAGAGTGGGCTCACAGCCCCTGCCAGTTGAAACAGCCCCCTGTGAGCTCTGTCACTGTGGGACACCCAGCTGGTGTCCCCCAGGTTCCAGGCAGTGCCCCACACTGCTGGGCTGATGCACAGGAGGACAAACAAGGGAAAGCTGTCTCTCTGCAGCTGAGCAAACCTGGATGTGTTTCAGGAATGCAAAGGGCCAAGGCCCAGCCCCAGCCCCTGGCCAGGCAGATCCTGTCCCTCCCTCCTTGCTCAGGGCTCTTCCTGGATGGGCACTGGGATGTGGGGATGGGCAATGTGCCAAGGGCAGGACTGTGGGGCTTTAAGACTGCTCTGGGGACAAAGAGGCAATTGAAATACCCAGCCCTGAAAGGGTCTCACTTGTCCCCTCGTGGCCTCAGGCCCAGGGCCACAGGCCATGGCCAAAGTGTGCCCAAGGTGGCTCTGTCAGGGCTGTCTTGCAGCTGCTGCCCATCCCTGTGCCCTGTGCAGCCCAAAGGCTGTCCCTGGTGTCCCTGCCCTGCGCCTCTGTCCCTGCAGGCTGTCGGCATCCCCAGCTGCCCCACCTGGCTGGGCCCTTCCTTTGCTGACAGCTCTGCCTCCTGCCTGCCTCTGCCTGCCCACACAAAAGCCTTGGGCTGCTCCAGGCTCCTTCTGGGGATGTGCTGCACCACAGCCCTGCCCTGGCAGGGAAATTCCTTTCTCCTGGTGTCCAGTCTGGGCCTCCCCAGCTGCCCTTGGTGCCATTATGTCTTCTTCAGGCTCATTCCCACTATGAAGAAAAGCTCCAGCCTCTCTGAAACCACCCTTCCATCCCTCCCAGGCTATTCCTGTTCTGTCCTCAGTCTGCACACCACTGAGCCCAGAGCCCATCAGCCTCCCCTGCTGGTTTTTTGTGATGAGGCCTCAAACCCCATCTTGGGAGATTTTTGGGTCCTCTCCAAGACCTGTGAAAATGGAAAAATAGTGATCAAAGTTATTTTCTCCCAAATCTTGCAGTGACAGAACAAGGGTCAATATCTCTAAACTGAATGAGGGTGGATTTACATTTGTTAGAAGGAGGAAATGTTTTACAGGTTTGAGAGTGGCACAAAACTGCAACACTTATTCCAGAGAAGTGGATGACCCATCCCAGCAATTGTCCAAGAGCAGGAGCTTTGTGCAACCTGACCCAGTGAAACCCTCTCATCCCCAGTGACAGAATTCCTGTAGTGTGGGTTCTCTGATGTGCTGGGTGCCCTCACAATGCTTCTGGCCAGAATGTCTGCTGAGGGCAGCCAGGCTGCTGCAGGGGCAGTGACCTCACAGCCATCACCATGGCAGCCCTGTCCCCTGGGCCTGGCTCTCCCCTTTCCTCTGCCCCTGCCTTGGCTCTGCTGGCATGAAGAGTTTTGTCATTAATATCTTGTCCCCAAGGTTCTGGGGCCAATGGCTTCCCAGTCAGGCTCCTGGAGCAGAAGTGGCTTTTCAGAGCCCAGCCAGGAATGAGCCCTGAGGCAGCAGCTCTGCAGTGGTGGCCACCAGGCCGGGCTGCCAAGGGAGGCTTCTGGCCATGGCCTGCAAGCAGCTGCTGCTGCCAAGGTGCCTTTGGTGCCTCAGGCTCTCCCTGGCACAGCTCCCAGCACGGCACTCTGCCCTTGTGCCCGAGGCCTTCCCTGTGCTGGGGCTGGCCTGGGGCTTTTCCTGCAGCAGGACCTGCCCTGCTCATGGCACAGGAAAGGCAGTTCCTGCTGGAGCAGGAGGCTCTGCCTGCAATGGGCTCCAACAACTCCAGCAAGGCCCTGCTGACTTCAAAATTGCTCCTTAGAGCACTATATTCTAATAATTGTTATAGCTCCTGAACTGTGGAGTAAATAACTTTGGTTTAGATCTTTCTGTCTAATCATCATCAGAATCAATCAAAGCTGTATTTATATAAATGTATCTGGTATTCCAGTGTTAATCCTGTGGGACAAATTGTGTTAAGGTTCAATTCCACCTGTCCAGTCTTTTACACCTTGAAAAAGTCTGGGGCTGGGATTGGATCCAGCCATTCCCAGTCTCCTCCCTTTGAAGGAATTTTAGAAGTCGAGGGGCCCTGCAG
The DNA here is from genome assembly GCA_024865655.1 of Emberiza elegans. NCBI lineage: Eukaryota > Metazoa > Chordata > Aves > Passeriformes > Fringillidae > Emberiza > Emberiza elegans. The sequence goes on along the minus strand of JALJVW010000081.1, from coordinate 41,096 downwards.
GGGTTTGAGGATCCATGGTGGTTGCTGGGTGTTATTTCTCCACCTCAGGTCTCAGCAGGAGTTACTCAAATAAAGAAATAAAGCTTTTGCCTGAAGCTCCTGCTGTGCCCATGACAGGAACCCCTGTGAGTGTCTGGGACATCCCGGCTCTTTGGCAGCCTGGGGACTCCTGGGATGTCACTGTGGAGCCCCTGTGAGTGCCTGTGACAGATCGGTGCCTTTGCAGCCCAAGGTCCCCTGGGATGTCACCATGGAATGGCTGTGACTGCCTCTGACCACAGGCTCTTTACCATCCCCAGAAAGCCCTGGGAGGTCTCCATGGAGCCCCTGTCTCTGCCTGTGACATTCAAGCTCTGGAACAACCTGGAGACTCTTGGAAAGTCCCCATGGAACCCCTCTGAGGGCCTGTGACAAATCTAATCCTTAGCAGGCAACCATCACCAGCCCCCTGTTGTTATGGTCAGTTTCCATGGCAACCATCACCAGACCCCTGTTGCTATGGTCAGTTTCCATGGCAACCATCACCAGCCCCCTGTTGCTATGGTCAGTCCCTTGGCAGCTCCATGGAGACCCCATGCCAGGGGTGGTGTCCATGGACACCAGCTCAGGCCTGCAGCCAGAGCCCGTTGCCATGGCAACCATTGGCAGCCCCATCCCCAGGCTCATGGGATCCCAGAACCACAGAATTGGCTGAGCTGGGAAGGACACATGAGGATCCTCGAGTCCAACTGCTGGCCCTGCACAGGACACCCCAACAATGCCAGCCTGGGCCTGGCAGTGCTGTCCAAATGCTGCTGGAGCTCAGAGAGCCCTGGAGCTGGGACCCTTCCCTGGGGAGCCTGGGCAGGGCCCCAGCAGCCTCTGGGCAAAAACCTTTTCCTGACATCCAACCTGAGCCTGCCCCGACTCAGCTGCAGCCGTTCCCTCCACTCCTGTCCCTGGGCACCAGAGGGAAGAGGTTCCCACAGCCCCAGCCAGGGACCCGCTCCCAAGGCTGTTGTCGGTTTCCATGGGCCGGGGTTCAGGAATGGGATTCCCCAATTTCCTGCTCCCGCTAAAACTGCGCTGCCCTCGCTGCCCTCCTGCCTCCCATGGAAAGCACAAAAGGCAGAGATCCCAGGCTGGGATAAGGACAATTTATTGGGAACAGCAATGAGATAAGGAACAAACAAGAACAGAAAAAATATTGATAACAGAAGGGATAAGAAAAACTATTTACAGGGAAAACTACAACACAACTCACTGGCTCTTCCCAGCCACAATTTCCCCCGTCTGGAAAAGACACCCTTCTCCTCAGGGAGAGAGAGAGAGAGAGAGTCCCTTTCCTGCCCCTGGCAGTGACCTGAGGTCTGAGTGAATGTAATGACAGGGCCATGGCCAGAGCCTCATGTTCTTCAGTCCCACATCATGCCAGTGGCAGGCGCAGGAAAAGGGACAGCTGACTTCCCAGCATGAATCACAGGGAACATGGATCACACCAGGGCTCTTCCCACTGCAGGGTGTCCAATGGGGAATGAAGCTGGAGCTGGGCATGAAGCTCTTCTGTAGTCAGGGCACTCGCAGGCCTTCTCTTACGGGTGCCTCCATTGGTGCCTGGTCAAGTGAGAGCTCTGGGTGAAGCTCTTCCCACACTGGGGACACTCATAGGGCCTCTCCCCAGTGTGGATGCGCCGGTGGGTGACGAGGTTGAAGTTGTGCTTGAAGCCCTTCCCGCAGTCAGGGCAGAGGAAGGGCCTCTCATCGGTGTGAATCCGCTGGTGCTGGAGGAGATTGGAGCTGGTCCGAAACCTCTTCTGATAATTGGGGCACTCGTAGGGTCTTTCCCCAGCGTGGATGCATTGATGCCTGATGAGTTCTGAGCTGCAGCTGCAGCCCTTCCCACACTCCCCACACTCGTAGGCCCATTCCCCAGTGAGGAGCATCTGGTGGCGGATCAGATGGGAGCTCTGCCTGAAGCTCTTCCCACACTCCAAGCACTTGTAGTGCTTCTCCCCATCATGAAGCTGCCCACGGGCCACCAGCTCTGAGCTCTGGCAGGAGCTCTGTCGACCTTCCTGGCACAGGATGGGTCTTTTCTCCTTAGAGCACTCTGGCCTGGGTTTGAAGCCCTTTCTGCTGCAGGATCTCTGGGTCTTGTCCTCCCTGTTGGAATTCTGCACTGTGGAGCCACTCAAAACAGCCTCTTCCATGAGGTTCAGCTGTGGGGATTTGTCCTCCCTAGTCTCCATCCTCAGCTCCTTCCCTGGGGGAGGAAGGACAAGGAGAGGATGGGATTTGCCTCTGTGCCACAAGGAAGGGGAAGGAGATCCCCCCAGTGCATCCCCGGCAGGACGGGGTTGGCATCAGGGTTGTCCTGCAGCCAGGGGCCATGCTGGGCTGGGAGATGGAGCAGGAGAGAGGGGGAAAGAGGCACTGACTTCCTCCGCACCTGCCTGGGTGTTCCGGGATATCTTCCTCTTCCTCTCAGCCTCCCTCTCCATCCAGCCAAGGTTTGAGAATGGAAAATCCTGGTTTGGGCGAAAATACAATGGATGTGTGCAGGAATCCTTAAAGTCAGAGGATTTTAGGATAGGGTAGAAAAGACAGGCCTCAGACAGCAGGTTGGGAAATAGTGCTAAAACAGCAGAACATGTTTTCTAGGCCATGAGAAAGTCAAGTAAGTTATAACAATAAGCCTCTGTAGCTTAGCTCTCTAAGTTGCAAAAAGTATATATTAAGTATATATTAAGTATCTATTAAGTATATATTAGAAGGCCGATCATGAATAGAGCTCTGTGCTGTGTCTCTTCTGAATGAACCATTGTCTTAAGGAATAGAACGCTATTGTTTTAACTCTAGTTACGTGTTCTTTAGGTGATTGGACAAAACTACTGTCAATGCACTTTTACTCTGTATGATTGGATGAATCTCAAGTTGGACTTGTCTTATGTTATGCTGTCACACTGGAATTCTTTGGCATGCTTTGGGAACAGCGAGCTGTTAGCATCTCTTCTGTCTCCATTGTATTCAATGTATTGGGATTGATGCTAAAAAAAAATAAAGCTCAAGACACTGCTTCTGCGTGTCCCATCCTGTTTGTGTTGTACAGTTCTCCCGTGTCAAATGGTGGCTCCTCTGTGAGGATTGGAGATTAGTATTAAAAATTATAAAAATAGAAAAATAGAAGAATAGAAGAAAAGAAGAAAAGAAGAAAAGAAGAAAACTCCGCTAATGGGCACGGCGACCCAAGGGTTAACCTCTGACATCTAAATAGCCGGCTTCTGTAAGTATTCTCTTTCCAGGGGTCCCTTGGGGCATCGCAGATGGGGCAGTCCCATCTAACTAAAATAGAATGGGACGTAATTTACCGGCTTGAGACACTTTTACAAGATAAAGGACGAGTAGATATCTCCAGGACTGAATTAATAGACTTATTTAGTTGGGTAAAAGCCAACACTCAAAATATAGATTTACAGGATGCTTTTACCTTTGAACTATGGGATCAAATAACCTGGAGAATCTTCAACTCATTCACTCTCAAAGTAGACGACAGTGTGTGCAGGCTTCTTCCTGCTTCCAGGGCTCTGTTGGACTGCTTTAAAAAGACTGACAATAGTCAAGACAGTTCAGAGCCACAAAGCCAAATGCCCTGCTCAGACTCTTTAACTCCAAATAAAACTGAATCACCGTCCTTTTCTGGGGAGGCTCCGGGTTCCGGTCGGGATGGTTCCCATCCATCGGGGGAGTCTGGGGTGTCTCCTGGTCCTGACAGCGTCGCGTCCCCTACAAACTGTGCACCGGAACAATTTCCAGCTCAGGTCGTGCTTCCTGCCCCCTCCGGGTCTCTCTCTACTCCTGCGGCGGAAAATACTCTCCCTATCACCTCTCCGGGAAATGAACTTTTTTCAGGTCGAGAGGTGTGCTCAGACTTTTTGTTGAGTCCCAGGAGTGTGAAAGTTCATGATATTGGATTGAGGGAGGGTGCAAGCTGCGCACAGGGGGAAAAGGAGAATTTGCAAAGGTTTTGTGATAAGAGAAATATGAATTCTGAAATTGTACATGCCGGGGGGGTTGAATCGGGCTTGGAATCTGTTTTGTCTAACGGTGCTGCGGTGGGGGGTGCTTCTGTCCCTGCCTCCCCAGCTCGGGGAGTGGGAGCCACTCCTTTGAGTTCGGGTCCGGAGAAGGACGTGTGTTGGCGGTCGAAACAGTCTTTTTTGGTTCCTTGTTCTGAGAAGCCTTTGCCAAGTTGGTCTCATCAGACTTTTGATGTTAAAAATAAGAATGATGTGAATTCAGGTTTGTCTTCAATAGACAGAACAGGGAAACAGGCAGAGGTTGTGGTCAGAACTAAAGGGGCTGTGCCTAAACAGAGGTTTGAAAACAAAGCTAGAAATTTTCCTAAGGATTTTGTTGAAACTCAGACTGAGGTCTTTAAAAATTGTAAATCTGTTCCATTTGTCAGGGAAAGGAGAGATGGTTTTTTGAATGTGCAAGCTAATGTTGGCAGTTATCCAGATGAGCCTTTGCAGGCAAAAGAAAGTGGTATTGTTCCAGAAGTTATCAGAGATAGAAGCTCAAGGTCAGGTTTTGGCGATGAAGCAAACTTTGGCTTCAATTCACAACGTAGAGAACACGCCTACTGTCCAGCCCCTATGGGCCGGGCTCTGGAGGGGGCAAGGTACTCGGCAGAGCCCGCCCCTGTCCCTTGTGGCAGGGCTCCAGGAGGGGCGTGTTGTTCTGGTGTGTCTGTTAAAAATTTGGATACTGGTTTCTCCGCCTGTTATGGCAGAGCTGCTGGGGAATGCTGTTGCCACAGTAATATCCCTGCCAGAAACTCGGACACTGGCAGTGTTCCCAGAAAGGCTTGCTGCCAACACAGTGTTCCTGTTGGCAGAGTTCTCGAATCAGCTGCCGTCAGTGGAAATTTTAATTCTGCTGCATCTAACACAGCAGAACCTCCTTTAGTATTGCCCAACTGGTCTCAGATAAATCAGGGTCTCGAAAGAGATCTGGGTTCCAAGAAACAACTCCTTGCATTACCTGTAACTTACGGTCGTAATGATCGAAACCCAACATATGAAAAACTTACTCATCATGACATAAAAGAGTTACGGCAGGCTTTGAAAGAAAGTGGATTCTCTTCCCCTTATTTTAACAGTGTGTTGAAAAGTACCTTTAATTCTTATGACTTAGTGCCTGCTGATTGTAGAAATCTGGCATCTCTGATTTTAACTAATTCGCAATACTTGCTCTGGGAATTACAATGGAAAAAACTTCTTAATAAGCTGGTTGAAAAATATGCAAATACTGATTATAAAGATTTGGATATTGTTCAATTTGCAGGTGATCCACCTTATCATAGAGCAGAAAATCAAGCAGCAGAATTGCCCCAGTCTGTATTAGCAGACATTAAAGATGCTGCTAGAGAAGCTCTGTTTTCGGTAGAGCCTGCTGGTACCCACATAAATTCTTATGCAGTGATTAAACAAGGTGAAGCAGAATCTTATGGTTCTTTTTTGGATAGATTAACTCAAGCAGTTGAGAGACAATGTCCGGATGAACAGGCTCCTTCTTACATTATTCAAAACCTTGCTTTTGTAAATGCTAATGATGAATGTAGAAAAATTATTTTAACCTTACCTGATCAGCCTCCAACTGTGACGCAAATGCTAACAGCATGTAGTAGGTTGGTTGTACCCCAACATCTTGCTAATTTACAGGTCAGTGTTGTGGGAAAATCATTGGAAGATAATTTCTCACAGCGATTAGATAAGATTGAAAAGCTTTTAGAAAACCAAAAAACTTCAGAAAATTCTGTTAATACTGTCCAGTTGAATTCTGATAAAAAGCCTCAATGCCTTGCTTGTGGAAAATTTGGACATGTTAAAAAGGAATGTCACTCGAAAGTAAAACTGCCTTCTGTTTGCCCCCGCTGCCGAAGGGGGAGGCATTCTGCAAAATATTGTCGTTCTCAATTCGATGCTGATGGCAGGTCCTTGTCGTTAAACTTCAGGGACAGCGCGCCTCACCGCGCTTGGACACAAGTAGTGAGACCCTCTTACAACCAGATACAAGAGCCAATGGTGTTGGTACCTCAGTCGTTGGCACCTCCGCCAGTCAATCCTCAAATACCTTCTATTCAATACCCTCAAGTGCAAGGTTTGAATTGGCCTCCTCAAAATTAATTCCTTTATTGAACAGTTTATGTTGGGTGGAAATACCCACAGGAGTCGTTAACCCTTTGCAACATAGACAAGACTTTTTAATTCTAGGTAAAACCAATCACAGGCTTCTTGGACTTTCAATTCTTCCTACTGTTGTTTCAGTAAATTTTAATGAAGAGCTGAAGATTTTAGCTCTTGCACTTGAGGTTCCTACAGTAATTCCGCCAAAACATCAATTGCTATTGCCTTTTTACCACAAAAAAATATACACAAGCAAAGCAGTGGGTCACAATATTCAACTGTGTCCGTACCTTTTAATGTCTCAAATCCAGGGTTTTTTTGGGTGCAATGTTTGGATCGGGACCGCCCTCAAATAACCTGTAGCCTGACTCACTGTGGAAAAACAATTTATGTCCCAGGTATGCCTGATACAGGCACAGATGTCACTATAATCTCTCACATGTATTGGCCTAATGATTGGAATTTGGTAGCTCCTTCAGGTTCTCTCACCGGAATTGGAGGTGCTACCGTGTGTCTGCAAAGTGCATCCATGATTAACATTACAGGTCCTGAAGGGAAGACAGCAGCAGTGCGTCCTTTTGTTGTTCAGAAACCTCTCACCGTCTGGGGGAGAGACGTCTTGTCCCAATGGGGAGCAAAATTGGAAGTGGCCCCGTGATGCCAGTCACATCCAAACCAGCCATTTTAAAGCTAACCTGGAAAACTGATCAGCCTATATGGATTGATCAATGGCCTTTAACAGAGATTAAATTAAATATCCTTAACAAATTAGTAAAAGAACAACTTCAACAGGGTCATATTGTCCCCACAAACAGTCCCTGGAATTCACCAGTTTTCGTCATCCATAAGAAGACGTCTGGCTCCTGGAGGTTGCTTCATGACCTAAGGAGGATCAATGAAGTGATCGAAGATATGGGACCTCTTCAACCTGGACTTCCCTCTTTACCAATGATTCCAAAACATTGGCCTCTCATTGTTATTGATTTAAAGGACTGTTTTTTTCACATTCCACTTCATCCTGAAGATGCTCCAAGATTCTCCTTCTCTGTTCCCATCATCAATCGAAGAGAGCCCGTGCAAAGATATCACTGGAAATCACTACCACAAGGAATGAAAAATTCTCCCATAATTTGTCAATATTTCGTCGCCCAGGCTTTATCTCCTGCTCGCCAAAAATTTCCAAGATCCATGATTTTACATTACATGGATGATTTACTCATCACAGCCTCAACACAGAAGGAGATGGAAGAAACCCGTGACTGTGTCATCGAGGAAGTCCAAAAGGTTGGACTTGAAATTTCTGCAACAAAAATCCAAGAAATTCCCCCCTGGAAATATTTGGGATGGAAGATAACTGAGACGACCATTACCCCTCAGAAGATACAAATTCGAACCAATTTCAACAACCTACAAGAACTACAACAGCTCTTGGGAGAAATCAATTGGGTCAGACCTGTTTTAGGAATTACCAATGATGAGTTGAGCCCGCTCTTTGATCTGCTAAGAGGAAGTTGCGACATTACTTCTCCAAGATTTTTAACTCCTGAAGCCCATGCAGCCCTTGACAAGATTACCGAAGCTCTTCAAACTAGACAAGCTCATCGATGCATTCCTGGAAAGCCTTTCTTTTGTGCAGTTTTAGGAGAAAAGATGCAACTTTGTGGTCTTATTTTTCAGTGGGATCCTTCTGAATCAGATCCTTTGCTAATAATAGAATGGGTTTTTATTCCTTACAGGTTTCCAAAAACTATTTTCACGGTTTTAGAAATGATGGCACACATAGTAATTAAAGCCAGAACCAGATTGCTAACTTTAGCAGGCCAAGAATTTGCAGTTATCTATTTGCCATTGAAAAATGATTACCTTAATTGGGCCATGCAAAATTCTGATGATTTGCAGTATGCATTTTTGGGTTTCCCAGGCGCTTGTTCTGTTCACTATCCAGCTCACAAATTATTACAGGCCAAATTGAGTTTCAGAGAGAAACCAAAATTAAGTGAAGAACCTTTAAATGCAATCACTCTCTTCACTGATGGCTCTGGCAAAAGTCACAAATCAGTCGTAACTTGGTTGAACCAAGAAACCAATGTTTGGGAATCAGACATTCAATCAGTAGAAGGGTCTCCTCAAATAGTTGAGCTTGCTGCTGTAGTTCGAGCTTTTCAGCTCTTCCCTCAACCTCTTAATTTAATTACAGATTCTGCTTATGTGGCTAATGTAGTCAAAAGAATAGAAGGATCAATTTTGAAAAATGTTAGTAACGAAACTTTATATCGTTGGCTTTTATGTCTTTATACAACTTTGCAACATAGAACTAATCCGTATTTTGTTTCTCATATCAGGGCTCATTCTTCGCTTCCTGGATTTTTAGTGGAAGGAAACGCGAGAGCTGACAAATTGACCATGGTTATTTCAAACACTTTGCCAAACACTTTTGAACAAGCAAAATTGAGTCATGCCTTTTTTCACCAAAATGCACAAGCACTTATGCGAATGTTCCCAATTACTAAAAGCCAAGCTAAAGCTATCATCAATAGCTGCCCTGACTGTCAGCTTGTGCAACCTCCTGTTTCCACAGGTGCTGTCAATCCAAGAGGGTTGCAAAGTCTTCAGTTATGGCAAACAGATGTCACTAAATACCCTTCCTTTGGTAAATTTAAAAATATTCACTTTTCAGTGGACACGTTCTCTGGTGCAATGTTTGCTTCTCTTCACACAGGTGAAACAGGCAATCACACCTGTCATCATTTTTTGCAAGCTTTTGCTTCCTTGGGTGTTCCCCAAGAAGTAAAAACTGACAATGGTCCTGCATACACATCTCAAAAATTAGCCACATTTCTACAGGAATGGGGTGTTCGCCACATCTTTGGTATTCCTCACTCTCCCACAGGCCAAGCAATTATTGAGAGAGCTCATCAAACATTAAAACGTATGTTAGATCAACAGAGAGGGGGAGCAGAGGTTACACCTCAGATGAGGCTGAACAAGGCTTTGTATGTTATTAACTTCCTGAACAGCTCGTTTGCAGAACCTGATCCACCAATTCTTAGGCATTTTTCAAATAACACGCAAGCGAAGCTGAAGGAAAATCCACCTGTTTTAATTAGAAACCCTGATTCTGGCCAAATTGAAGGTCCTTTCCGATTAATAACCTGGGGCAAAGGGTATGCTTCTGTTTCTACAGGTGCCGGAATCAAGTGGGTTCCCACAAAGAACGTCAAGCCATACCGCACCTCGGAATGTGTTGAAGAATCCAGAACCGAAGAAGCAAGCACGCAGACGTGAGCCGAGTGGAGGGATCCCGGGTCACGACTGACGCTCCTTGTGCTTTGGTGGAACCTGCAGTTTCCGATTTTGTGTCCATGTTATTTATAAGTGTGTCAATTATATGTCAAATGTTTGTTTTGTGAGAGCTGACTTTTGACGAAAGTTCAAAACTTTGTTTTTGTTTAAGATGAAATTTTAAGATTGTTATATAAGGATTATGCCAAAAGTTAGCTCATGAAGAAGATGGAGCAAATGCAAGCTGTATGTTGGTTTTGGTGGGTCTTAATTGTTTTTTGTCACGCAGATTTGCCTGTGGAACAACCAAAGACAAATGTTTGGGTGACCTTAGCCAAGGCAGCCGGCTCGGATACTATATGTTTATCCAATTCGGAACCAGAAAAACCTTTCTCAACCTGTCTGGTTGGTGTGCCAGTAAAAGAGTTGCCTGTAGTCAAAAAACAATCCAATGGTAAGTCAGGTGAAATTGGCAATGGAAACAATCCTACACTGAATTGGAACGTATGGGCCAAAACACTTCCTAGGGCAGTTCCTGAACCCCAAGAATTGGAAATCCTTGGTTCTTTAACAATGGATTTTTGCTTTACCTTTGTAGCTAGTGCTTGGCGAAAAGGTGATCTTCCAAAATTCAATATTACTCCTCATTATTTTGCATACAGAAATTTGAGTTTTTGGTGTAATTATTCAAACAGTTGGGATGTTTTTTCTGAGGCTTACCTATATCCACGGCAATTGCCTAAGGGATATTGGTTCATCTGTGGAGACAAGGCTTGGCAAAACATTCCAGCACACCTTGAAGGTGGTCCTTGTAGCATTGGGATGCTCACTGTAATCGCACCCTCTGCCAAAGCTGTCATGAAAAAGAAACAAAGGAAAACAAGATCTGTTCCTCATTATGATGAGAACTGTCAGAGTGATTTCATGCCTTGGAAATCTGCAAGGACGGTTTCAGCAGGTATATTTTTACCCCAATTGGCTTCAGCAGTAGCTTTAAAACAATTAGACCGAGTTGGATGCTGGCTGAGTAAACAGACTAATGCCACATCCTCTGCAATTAGTGATATGTTAATTGATGTTGATAGTGTCAGACATGCTACCCTTCAAAATAGAGCAGCAATTGATTTTCTTTTACTGGTACAAGGGCATGGTTGTGAAGAATTTGAAGGACTGTGTTGTATGAACCTGTCCGATCATTCGGAATCTATTCACAAAAGTTTACAAAAGCTGAAAGATTTGACAGCCCAAATTAAAGAAGATAGTGGAACCTGGTTGGATGATTTGTTCAAAGAATGGAGCTTTGCACCTTGGCTAAGGCAACTTTGTAAGATAGGTCTTTATGTACTGGGTGTCTTGATAATGATATTGATAGTAATCCCATGTATACTTCAGTGTGCACAACGGACAATGAACAAAACAGTCAGAGAAGTCTTTGTTGTACAGGAGAGAGAAGTAGGAAGTAGAAGTACAGAAAGTGTTCAGAATCTTACAGAGAAGCCTGATGAAGGTATAGCAATGGACGAAGGTTTCGAGTTAAGACCCTGGAATCGACCAGAGTTTTTTGAACAATGACATATAATTGTTGCCAGATATGGACTATATCTTTTTCAATGACTGGGCCTTCACAGCATTAAGTTGCTGTGCTGTAACATAGCATTCTTTAGTGGCAGCAAGAGTAGGCCTCAAGCAGCTTAAGCTATGGTAGAGCTATGAAATGCAAGTAGGGAACGACACGATTATGAGGGTTTCTTTTGTGTCAACAGAGAGGGGGAATTGCAGGAATCCTTAAAACCAGAGGATTTTAGGATAGGGTAGAAAAGACAGGCCTCAGACAGCAGGTTGGGAAATAGTGCTAAAACAGCAGAACGTGTTTTCTAGGCCATGGGAAAATCAACTAAGCCAAAACAATAAACCTCTGTAGCTGAGCTTCCTAAGTTGCAAAAAGTATATATTAAGTATATATTAAGTATATATTAAGTATATATTAGAAGGCTGATCATGAATAGAGCTCTGTGCTGTGTCTCTTCTGAATGAACCATTGTCTTAAGGAATAGAACGCTATTGTTTTAACCTTAGTTACGTGTTCTTTAGGTGATTGGACAGAACCACTGTCAATATGCTTTTACTCTGTATGATTGGATGAATCTTAGGCTGGACTTGTCTTATGTTATACTGTCACACTGGAATTCTTTGGCATGCTTTGGGAACAGTGAGCTGTTAGCATCTCTCCTGTCTCCATTGTATTCAATGTATTGAGACTGATGCTAGAAAAATAAAGCTCAAGACACTGCTTCTGCGTGTCCCGTCCTGTTCGTGCTGTACAGTTTCCCCGTGTCACATGGAATCATGGAGACCTTTGTGACACTATGAGGTACCATGGAATAAGCAAAGCATTGTGACACTGTGAGGCCTCATGGAACCAGTGAGACCATTGTGACCCTGGGGGTCCCCACAAAACCAAGAAGACCACTGTGATCCTGTGGGGCCTCGTGAAACCATGATGCCTTTGTGACACTGCAGGTCTGCATGGAACCAAAGCACCAGGGTAACACAGAGGGGCCTCCTGTCATCAATGGTCCATTGTGACTCTAAGGAGCAAACGGAGACCATTGTGACACAGCAAACCCCCAGGGTCCAAAGGTCCATTGTGACATTGCAGGGCTCATGGAATCATTGGGACCATTGTGATACTTCTGGACCTTCTGAAAATGAGGGGCCATTGTGACACTGCTGGACCCCATTGAGCCAAGGGTCCATTGTGACACTGCAGGTCTTCTTGTAATCAACAGGCTGTTGTGACAATGTGGGGCCCCATAAAAGCAAGGGAACACAGAGAAGGTCTGGCTGGTTTGGCCTCTCCTGGACTGCCTGACTGGTCCAGATGACCTTGGCATGTTGAGGGTCACTTCTCATCTGCTATTGAAGCAATGGAGCTCTGTGCTTTCTTTCCTATGGAAAAGAACTGTCCTTCTCCTCCAGGCACCCATGGCCAGAACTGGGGTTTCACCTCAAAATTTCCTTATATCCAGGGACTGTTCCTATAGGAATATTGCCAGGACAAGTCTGGCTGGCAATGGTTTCAGAAGGGTCACCTCCCATCTGTCCCCAAAACACTGGGGAAGGGTCCGTGCTTTGCTTCCTATGGGAAAGAACTGTCCTGCTTCTCCAGGTGCCCATGGCAGAGACTGGGTTTCACATCCAAATTTCCTTAAATCCAAAGAATGCTCCCAGACAAAATCTGCCATTTCTGACAAGTTTGGCTGGCCTTGGCCTACTGAGGCTCTCACCTGCCTTCCAAACACTGGGGCTCTGTGCTTTCCTTCCTATGGAAAAGAACTGTCCTTCTCAGTCAAGTGCCCATGGCCAGAATTGGGATTTCACCTCTAACATTTCCTGTTGGGACAGAGTGGAGGAGATTGCTGGCTGGAAACATTTTGTGTGGGGGAGGAAGGGCAGGTCCAGCCTTGCCCTGCCCTGTAAGCCCAGTCTTGCCCTGCCCTGGAGCCCCAATGCCCCCAGAGCCTCTATCCCAGCCCAGCAGTGGCTGCCAGTCCCTGGCACAGCACAGGCAATGCTCCACAGCCACCTCTGCAGCCCCCAGCCCAGCTCCTGAGGGACCCAGTGACCCCAAGTCCCACCTGGGGGAAGGGCCCAGGAAGACCAAGGGGTATTGAAGGCTGACCACAAGGCAAGCACACATCTTGACCCTACCTCCTCTTGGAATTTCTGTCTGAATTCTGCTAGAATACAGGAGCTGGTAGCTCTGTGAATGCTTCTCTAAATCGTGTCTTCCTCTCTCTCTGTCCACTTCTCCTAATTCTGTCCTCCTGAAAATTTTGAGTAACTTTAAATTGAACAGGCTAACAGTTTGTGAAGTTGAATGGGCCAAGTTAAAGCTTTTAGAAGTGTTTTAGGTTGATTTTCTAAAGTTGCCAGTAGAGGTTGTTTTGTTGTTTTGAGCTCCTGAGAATCTCTTGTTGGTATTTCTCCAGTGCATCCAAGTCAGAGTACAGAAAAACTGTAATTCCTTTTAAATGTCTCACTGAGAGTTGTTTGCGGGAATGGGAGTCTGCATTTGTCTGTCCAGGTTGGCCCAGCCCAGGCAGGGCTTTCCCAGCCACATTGCACACTCCATTGCCCAGCTGGAGCCTCTGGTGCCTCTGAGGTGTGCTGCCCCAGCCCCAGGGACGCTCTCCTTGTCTGCCCATTCCCCCACAGTCTCTGGGAAGGGGTGGCCTCAGTGGGGGCTGCTGACATCCTCAGCAACTTGGAGGCTGCTGCTGAATTTTCCTGCTCCAGAGGCTTGTTCAGCCTTCAGCTCTTCAGTGCAGGAATTCAGTGTCCCAGGGCTCATTGACATTCAGAACACCTGAACAAGCCAAGACTCTGGGAATAATTTGATTTCAGTTTCCAAATCTTTTGAGGTTAATTCAACACATTTCAGAAGCCTATTCAAAGTGAATGCATTATGTTTAAAAAGACAGTGAGAAAAGATTTTTTACGTCCTGTAATTTTTTTACTGGTAATTTATTGACATGGGCAATTTTCAATTGACACTCAATCCAAGTACCTCCTCATGCAGTTTGAATAGATATTAAAATCAAGACCCTTCATGGCTGACAATCAATCAGACTCTGTCCCTACCCCCACCCCACCATTTCCCCCATCCAAGCCCTGGCACTCAGAGCAGCCTTGTGCAAATCTGAGCTCCCTCCAGCCCAGGCTGCACCTGCAGCTTTCAGCTCCTTGGTTCCAACTCCCACCTGCTTTCCTTGGAGAAGGAGCTGCCCGAGACAATGAGGGATGTTCATTTCTTGTCAGCCAACAAAGCCAAGGGAAGGCACAGCTCCATCAAAGGCAGAAGTCATTCCTCTGTTGGATATTAAATCCACTTTCCACAGCAGACAGTCTCAGAGCAATGGAAAACACCTTCTGTGCCCAGCACAGATCCCAAGGCCCCCCAAACCCTCCCTGCCCCAATTCTGCCCAGATTTGCTCTTTGCACACACGAGTCACACACTGAAGCTGGGAGCTCCCTCCATGGCCAGAGGGAGGAAAAGAGAGAAAGGGGATGAAGAGCTCTCCTGTGCAGAGCCAAGGTCCAAGTGCTGGCCCTGCAGTGGGAACCACAACTCATCAGGTTTGTGTCCTTTGGGCTCAGGACCTGGTGACACTCAGAGGCACAGAAAGGTTTCTTGCCAACAAACAGACATTGGACATTTGAACAGATGAATAACCATCACAACTCTTCCCTCAGCTCTCTGTGATGTCCCAGCAGCATCTGACATGTCCCCCATCCCCAAGGGATTTCTGTACAGGAACAGTTTTAGAAAAAGACAGAAGAAAACACAAATCTGTGATAGATATGAACACAATTGAGATGATAATTAATTATATATTTATTTTACCCTCAGAAATATTGGGCAGCTCCTGAATCTCAAAGCATGAAACCAGTCACTAGAGAGGTACTTGAATGACCAGAGAGCACCTGGAGAAGGAAATCTGGGAGCAGCAGGAATTACATGGGTCCACCAATTCTAAATGAAGAGATGTCCTAAGACATGGCCATTTCAGCAGGAGAGTTGGAAACACCTGATGGAAAAGGGAGATTAAAAAATAGACTGAATAATGGTGACACAAGTAGATGGGAAGATCAGTGTTTCTTCTCCTGCCATCAGTAAACTTCCAGGAAATACCTCTTCCTGGTGGGAAAATGTTGCCATTTCTTAAAAGTACTCAAATTACCTAGATAATAAAGATTCACTTGTATATTTTGATACAAACAGGTATTAACACTTGTGCCACTTTCCAGGCAGACATCAGCTGTGTGCCCATGAACAGGCAGTGCCACTTGTGACCTGAGGCGCCAAGCTGGGATTGGATCTCTCTGAGAGCACTGCCCTGAGCTCTGGGCAGCACCAGGGGCCTCTCCCCAGCCCAGCCCAGCCGGCTCTGGCCCCACACCTCTGCTCAGGCCAGGCTGCTCTGGACACTGGCCCCATGGCCTCAGCCCCTGCCAAGGGCACAGCAGCAGCTGCAGCTGCCACAGGACTCAGCCCCAGCCATGGGGGAAGGTGCTTGGCCAAGGCCAAAGGAGGCTCCCTGGCTGCCCTGCTCCCCTCAGGCTGAGCTGCTGAGAGCTCTGCAGCCCCTGCTGTCATCCCATCTGCCCAGGGCAGCACAAGAGCCCCGGCCTTGGGGCCCTCAAGAGCTGCTCCTGCTGCAGGCCCAGGGCCCATGCCAAAGCTGGGGCATCCACAAAGTTGTGCCCATTTCTGTTCATTGCTGCTCTGATGGGGATGGATCCTCAGCCACTTGGAGGTTCCTGTTGAATTTTACTCCTCCAGAGGCC
The DNA here is from genome assembly GCA_024865655.1 of Emberiza elegans. Taxonomy (NCBI): domain Eukaryota; kingdom Metazoa; phylum Chordata; class Aves; order Passeriformes; family Fringillidae; genus Emberiza; species Emberiza elegans. The sequence continues at coordinate 25,295 of JALJVW010000081.1, read as the reverse complement.
TCTTCTTTCTTGAACTCTTCAGTTCAGGAATTCAGTGACAAATGCTCATAAATATTTGTTCAAAACACCTAACAAGACAAGCCCCTGGGAATAATTTAAGTTTTCAGTTCTTCTGTGGTTAGTTAGACACATTTCAGAAGTGCATTCTGAGTGAATATACTATATTGAAAACTATTCCAAGAGAACTGGTTTATCCTGATTTCTTTTCCTGCTTAGAAATTGGTATCAGCAATGTCCAATTGATTTTGACCCGCAGCACCTTCTAACGTAGTCTGAATAGATATGAAAATCAAGACCCTTCATGGCTGACAATCAAGCACACTTTGTCCCCACCCCCTCCCCACCATTTCCCTCATCCAACCTCTGGCACTCCTGTGGATCAGGAATGGTGTGGCCAGCAGGAGCAGGGCAGTGATTCTTCCCCTGTGCTCAGCACTGGTTGGGCAGCACCTCAAGAGCTGTGTCGAGTTCTTGGCCCCCCAAATTAGGAAGGACATGGAGGGGCTGGAGCATGTCCAGAGTAGGGCAACAAGGCTGGGGGTCTGGAACACAAGTCCTGTGATGAGCAGCTGAGGGAGCTGGGGTTGCTTATCCTGGAGAAGAGGAGGCTCAGGGCAGGACAGGAGGACACAGCCTTCAGCTGCACCAGAGGATGTTTAGACTAGACACTAGGAAATATTCTTCACACAAAAGGGTGATTGGGCATTGGAATGGGCTGCCCAGAGTGGTGGGTGAGTCACCATCCTTGGAAGTGTTTAAGGAAAGAATGGATGTGGCACGCAGTGCCATGGTCTGGGGGACAAGGTGGTGTTGGGTCCCAGGTTGGACTTGATGCTCCCCAAGGTCTTTTCCAGCCTGGCTGATTCTCTGATGATTGTGACACTGCAGGGCCCTGGGGAAGCAAGGGGCCATTGTGACACTGCGGGGCCTGGTGGCACTAAGAGGACCATGGCGACACTGTGTACGACATGGCAGCACAGAGCCAAGGGGCCACTGTGACACTGTGGGGCTGAATGGAAGCAAGGAGTCCATGGTGACAGTCTGGGTCCTGGTGGAACTACAGAGCACACTGTGACCCTGTGGGGCCTTGTGGGACCAAGGGGCCATTGTGCCACTGTGGAACCAAGGAGACTCTTGGGAGAGCCTGGGGACAATGGAATCAAGGCGCCATTGCTCCATTGCAAGGACTCTGGGAACGGAGGGAACAATTGTTACACTGTGAGACCTAATGGAACCAAGGATCCATTGTGACACTGCAGGGCCTTGGGGGACCATGGTACCATTGTGACACTGCAGGGCCCAAGGATCCAAAGGACTTTGTGATACCAAGGGGTCCCATGGAACCAAAGGGACATTGTGACATTGGGAGGCCTCATGGAATCATGGAGACCATTGGGACACTCTGGGGTCTCATGGAACCATCGTGACACCAAGTTTTCTGAGAGTGTTGATCTGCTGGAGGGTAGGAGGGCTCTGCACAGGGCCCTGAACAGGCTGGATCCAGGGCCCAAATCCAACAAGGTGAGGTTTAACACGTCCAAGTGTTGGGTCCTTCACTTTGGCCACAACAACCCCTGCAGCACCACAGGCTGGGGACAGAGTGGCTGGAGAGCAGCCAGGCAGAAAGGGACCTGCAGGGAGTGATGGACAGCAGGCTAGACATGAGGCAGCAGTGTGCCCAGGTGGGCAAGAAGGCCAATGGCTCCTGGCCTGGATCAGGAATGGTGTGGCCAGCAGGAGCAGGGCAGTGATTCTTCCCCTGTGCTCAGCACTGGTTGGGCAGCACCTCGAGTGCTGTGTCCAGTTCTGGGCCCCTCAATTTAAGAATGACATGGAGGGACTGGAGAGTGTCCAGAGAAGGGCAACCAGGCTGGGGAGGGGTCTGGAGCACAAGTCCTGTTCAGAGTGGCTGAGGGAGCTGGGGTTGTTTATCCTGGAGAAGAGGAGGCTCGGGGGCGACCTTATCACTCTCTACAACTCCCTGACAGGAAAGGGGGTTGGGC
>JALJVW010000081.1:0-15425 GCA_024865655.1 Emberiza elegans | reverse complement strand
GTTGGGTTCCCATGCTGTCCTGCCTGTTGCTTGCTGGATGTGCTGGAACAAAGAGCTTGGGCCCTTGCTGAAAACGAGTACAAATGAGTTCCTTGTGATTTACTGGGCTCAGAGTAAAAGGGATCAAATTCAGGTTTGATCTAGAAAATGCTTCTTCCCTGTCAGGGTGGTGAAGTCCTGGCTGCACAGGTCACTCAGAGAAGCAGAGTAAATAAAGTTTCAGAATTCTTCCTTTCTGTCCAATTCCTATTCCATAAGTTCAGGTTTGGTTTTCAGAGTGCCACCTTCTCAGCTGGTTGCCATTTGTGTCCTGCTTTCTCTCCTGCCTTCCTTTGTCTGCTCCTTTTCCCTTCCAGGCTCTCTCTTTATCTGTGGTAGCTCCCAGACAAAGATCCTCCCCTGATTATTTTTTTCCTTCCCCACCTAGGTGCTCAAACAGCCCTGGATGAAGTTCTGGAGGCTGGCAGTGAAATGCCCTTGTAAGATCTTGCTGCGCTTGTGTCTTGGCCCCTTCAGAATTTGGCCTTGAAGGGCAGGAGCATCTTTTCCTTGCTGGCAGCTGGAATTGCAGCCCGTTGCAGTGTGTGCCAGAGATGTCAGAGGGCAATTGCTGAGGCTGCCAGGGTGCTGCTCCTGCCGTGCCTGCCAAGGGAGCTGTGCAGGGCAGGGTCAAGCTGCAGCAGCTGGCTGGGCTCCCCGAGCAGACAGCAAAGGCGGCTTTGCTGCACATTCTGCAGCTGGAAGCAGAGGGAGAAGGGCAGGGAGTCCCTGGCAGAATGCTGGAATGCTTGTGGCTGGAAGGAACCTGACCCCAGAACCCAATCAGGCCCAGCCCTGGATGTCCCCTGAGACCCCCAGACCCTCCTGCGACCTTCCCCCCCCCCCCCGAGACCCCTCTTAGGACCCATCCGCACCCCCCAGGTCCCCCCAGTGCCCCAGGACCCCTTCCCAGACCCCCCCAAACCCCGGACCCCTCCCCAAAGCCCCCCCAGACCCCCATCCTCTCCCCCGCCCCCCCATCCCCTCTCAGGCCCCTCCCGCTCCTGTCCCGGCCAGGGGGTCCCGGCGGCGGGGGGAGGGCGCCCGCTCCGCTCGCCTCTGATTGGCTGGGGCGGCGCGGGGGAGGCGGGCATTGCTGAGGGGAGACGCGGCGTGATTGGTTAGTTCAGGGACATACAGTGCTGTGATTGGTGGGGTCGGGGTGGGGCGCGCCGCTGTTGTTGGGAGCCCGCGCACGCGGCGGAGGCAGGAGATTGTGAGGGGTGAGTGGGGCTGAGGTGCGGCCGGGGGGAAACTGAGGAGGGGTTTGGGGTGGGTCTGAGGGGAAATTGGAGATTTTTGGGGGCATCGACGGGAAACTCCCAGTTACTCCCAGTTTCCTCTAGCATAATCCCAGTTTCCATCTGTTCCTCAACAGGTGGCCCCAGTTGCTCCCAGTATGATCCAAGTTGCTCCAGTTGTAGTCTCAGTCCTCTCAGCATGGTTCCAGAACCTTCCAGCCGTTCCCAGTTGCTCCCAGTGTGTCACATTTTCCTCCCAACATGGGCCCAGTAGCTCCCAGTAAGCCCCAGTCAGGTTCCATTCACATGCAGTATAATCCCAGTATGAGTGTAGCCACTCCCAGTATGATCCCAGTCACTTGCAGTCTAATCCCAGTTGCTCCCAGACATTGCCAGTCTGATGCCAGTGCCCCCAGTGTGATCCCAGTTGGTCCCAGCATGGGCCCAGTTGTTCCCAGTGTGCTTCCATCACTCCCCTATGGTTACAGACACTCCCAGTATGGTCCCAGTTGATCCCAGTTGCCCCTGCTCTAGTCCCAGTCACTCCCCATATGATCCCAGTCCCTCCCAGCATGGTCCCACTCACTCCCAGTTGCCCCCAGTGTGGTCCCAGTTCTCCCCAGCATGGTCCCAGTTGTTCCCAGTGTGGTTCCAGTCCCCCCAGTATGGTTCCAGACACTCCCAGTATATCCCAGTTGCCCCCAGCATGTCTGTAGTCATTTCCAGGCACTGCCGCTGGCCTCAGTAAGGTGTCAGTTCTCCCAGTATGATCCCCCAGTCATGCCCAGAATATCCCAGTTGCCTCCAGCATGCATCCAGTCCTTCCCATTTCCTCCAGTTTGCTTGCAGAATCATCCCAGTTTCTCTCAGTTGCTCCCAGTAGCCCGAAGTGTGATCCCAGTCACTCCCTTTCATCCCCCATATGATCCCAGTAAGCTCCAGTTTGATCCCAGTCACATGCCAGCCCTCCCAGTGTGGTCCCAGTATAATCCCAGTTACTTCCAATCTCTCCCAGTATGGTCCCAGCTGCCTCCAGCATGGTTCCAGTTGCTTCCTAGATCAGCCCAGTCAGTCCCAGTATGATGCCATTTGCTGCCAGCGTGCTCACAGTTGCTCCCAGTCAGGCCCAGTATGGGGGATGATGTGCAGGGTATGTTCCCAGTCACTCTCAGATACTCCCAGTATTAGTCCAGTCCCTCCCAGTATGATTCAAAGATGAGCCCAGTGTGCTCCCAGTCCCTGCCAGTATGAACCAGTTGTGCTCCACATGGTTCCAGTTGCTCTCTTTCCCCCTCTCTTTTGTTCCAGTCACTCCCAGTATCTCCCAGTGTAGCCCAGTTCTCTCCAGCATGTTCCCGGTCACTCCCAGTTGCTCCCAGTTGGGTTTTTGGGGGGATGTTTGGAGAATGAAGAAGTCCAAGGCTGAGCGGAAAAGGCCCCTCGGGGGGACATCGGGGGGTGGCGGTGGCGGCTGCCGGCAGAGGCAGCCTGGAGGAGCAGAGCCCTGTGTCCCCCAGGAGCCCAAAGTGGGGAGCCCAGAGAGGGGGGAGCGCCGCCATTGGCGGGAGCCTCAAGAGCCTGGAGAGGGGCAGGGGGGACTCCTTGGAGCCGCTGCAGCCCAGAGCAGAGAATGAGGGGAGAAGGGAGCCCGGGAGCCCAAACAGCCCCGGCATCCCGAAATGGGGAGAGCCAAGAGGGGGGAGCTTTTGGCATTGCTGGGACTGCCAGCAGCCTGGGCAGGGCGGGCACCGAGGAGAAGGGGGACCCCCAATCCAAGCGTGACCCCAGCAGCTGGGACAGGAGGGAACTCCCGAACACCAAAGGGGAAGGACCAGGGACGGGGAGCTCATGGGAGGCTTTTTCAGGGCTGAATCTTGGTGTTTGGGAGGTTTTTCTGGAGCCCAGGTGTCCGGTGACTTGTAGAGATGGACTTGGGCAGAGGGACCTTCAAACTCAACATGCTCATCCCTTGTTTTCCCCAAACCAGGATTTCCCATTGCCAACCCCTGGCAGGCTGCAAGGAAGAGGAAGATGCCCCAGGACACTGAGGAAGGTGAGGAGGAAGTCAGTGTCTCTGGGAGTCCCTAATATCAGAGGGTTTTGAGAAAGCTGCAAAAGACAAGCCTCAGAGACAGTAGAACTGTGATTAGAGCTTTGCAGCAGCCATAAGATTGGTCAGCAGAAAAATTATATAAGAAGTAGACAGTAAGGAGAAATAGACCAATGGTCTGTGCGTTAACACTTATCTAGAATAAGTCCCTAACCTGCAGAAAAGTATATCTAGCAAGGTATTAGGAAGTTCCAAGGTAAATAATGGAGCTCTGGGCATTGTGTTTAAAGGCTTATGAGCAGGTATTGTATCTGAAATAAGCAAGCGTTGTTTTGACTGACAGTGTGTTTATAGTGCTTGGATAGAACTACTGTCAATATGCTTTTGCTTTGTGTGATTGGTCAAAAACCTTTTAAAGTAAGTGTTAACATGAAGTTCTTTGTCTGCTACCTGGGATGTGAGCTGCTGGCATCTTCCCGTTGTCATAACCAAGTAATGAGACAGATGGTGGAAAATAAAACAGCTCAGGAGGCGTTCCTGGCAGTCCCGTCCTGTTTGTGATTTGTGCACAGCCCCGAGCTGGCGATGGGTGCCCCTTTCCCCTCTGTGCTGCTCCATCTCCCAGCCCAGCACAGCCCTGGGGGGATCTCCTTGCCCTTGCCTGTGGCATGGAGGCAAATCCCATCCTGTCCTTGTCCTTCCTCCCCCAGAGCAGGAGCTGAGCATGGAGAGCAGGGAGGACAAATGCCCACAGCAGAACCTGGTGGAAGAGGCCGTTTTGAGCGGCTCCACGGCGCAGGAAGCCAATGGGGAGGAAAAGCCCTGGAGATGCCGCACAAGGAGGGGCTGCAAACGCAGCTGGCAGGGATCGGAGGGGGAAAGAGCCAGCCTGGGCCGGGAAGGCGGCCGGAGATGGAGCCAGAGCTCGGGGCTGGTGCTCCATGAGCAGCTCCATGATGGGGAGAAGCCCCACACGTGCATGGAGTGTGGGAAGAGCTTCAGGAGGAACTCCAACCTGATTGTGCACCAGAGGACCCACACTGGGGAACGGCCCTACGAGTGTGATCAGTGCAGGAAGAGGTTTCAGACCAGCTCCAATCTCCTCCAGCACCAGCGCACGCACACAGAGGAGAGGCCCTTCCGCTGCCCCGACTGCGGGCAGGGCTTCAGGCAGAACACCCATCTTGTCAGGCACCGACGCATCCACACTGGGGAACGGCCCCACAGGTGTGAGGAATGTGGGAAGAGCTTCAGCCAGAGTTCCAGCCTGATCAGCCACCAGAGGACCCACACTGGGGAACGGCCCCACGAGTGTGGGGAGTGTGGGAAGAGCTTCAGCCAGCGTTCCAGCCTGATCGTCCACCAAAAGATCCACACAGGGGAGAGGCCCTACGAGTGTTCCAAGTGTGGGAAGGGGTTTCAGATGAAGTCACATCTCCTCCGGCACTATCGGAGTCACACAGAGGAGAGGCCCTTCCAATGCCCCGACTGTGGGAAGGGATTCAAGCACAACTCCCACCTCATCAGACCACCAACGCATCCACACTGGGAGAGGCCCTACAGTGTCCCCAGTGTGGGAAGAAAGCTCTCACAGAGCTCTCACTTGACCCAACACCAACGGAGGCACCGGTAAGGGAAGCCCTGCGAGTGCCCCGAGTGCGGGCAGAGCTTCGTGCACTGCTCCAGCTCCATCCCCCACTGGAGGAGGCACTTTGGGCACAGCCCTGGTCACTCACCTTCCCTCTGATCCCTGTTGGGAACACACCTGGCTGCTTAGCCTTTTGGTTTGGCTTCAGTTTTTTTCTCTTCTCTATGTCTTTGCACTCCAAAAGCCAAGAGGGATGGATGTGTCACCTCAAAACCACTAAAATCCCACTGAGAATAAACGAATTTTAACCCAACACCGCTCAATCCCAAATTGCTTGTTCCCGCCTTGGAAAAACTCAGTCCCAGGCCAAACTCACTCCATTCCACAGCCGCCAGCGTGAGATGGAGTTGGGAGGGGATTGGTAGAAGTGGGATCCCAATTTGGAGCAGTGGGATGGGGATTGTGTGAGGTGGCTGGGTGTGTGGGATGTATTTGATAGCAAATAAAACTTTCAGAGTTACTGATTTCTGTCCCGTTCATTTTCAGTCAGTTCTTTTTGCAGATTGCCGCCTTCTCAGCTGATTCAATTCCTATAAAAATCACATTTTTTTAATCATCTAACACAAACAATCCAAAAACCAATATCCAAATAAAACCATGCAACCGAAATTAGAATTTTGAAAAAAAAAAATTACTTTTTTAGAGTACTTAAGGATGTTAATAAAGTTTAATTGTTTGGTTCAAATGTGTGAGAAATTATAGTGGTGTTTGGTTTTGTGTTTAGTATGTTTATAATATGAATTATTTTTCTAAGATGTGTTAGATTGTATGTTAGTTTTGTTAGATTTTTTTATCTAAAGTATATTAGTTATTGAGTTAAAACTTTCAAAAATATTTCTTGGTACATCATTTGTTGATTTATATGTATTGGTAATGTTATAGTAATAGTTGTTGTTTTGGGTTGAATCATTATTGGAGTATTGTAAGGAAGAGTTGAAATTATTATATTTAGTTTTTATTTGAATTTATTTCATTTAAATTATAATTGATTGATTTATAATTTTATTATAATTTGTTGAGAGCATAGGGAGGAAGTTCAAGGGCAGGAACATTTTTTCCTGGCTGGGAACTGGAATTCCAGACCCTGGGAGTGTGTGCATGACCACACAGACTGGGATCAAATATGGACTGAGATCAAATATGGACTGGGATCCTATGGACGGGACCACACAGACTCAGATAAACTGGACTGAGATTATATGGACTGGGGTCACCTGGACTGGGATCCTATGGACTGGGATTGCACAGACTGGGATTGCACAGACTGGGATCACACGGACTGGGAAAAAGCTTTGGCTACCATTGGCTGCCTTTGGCTGCCTTCCATATCTGAAGGCGGCCACATCAAGTTGGCTTGATCCTGTTTGGGGGTCCCATCCCCCTCCTTCCCCCGCTCTCCTGCCCCTTCCCCATCGTTCCCCACAGTCCCCAATCCCTCCCCCGTGCTTGGTTTCGGGGTTCCAGGCCCCTCCTGCTCCCTTTGGGGGTCCCGACCCCCTTTGGTTTAATTTGGGGCCCCCGCCCCTTCTCCCCCGCCCCCCCCCGCGGCCGGGGCTCCCAGCACCCCAGTGCCACCAGAGCGGCCCCGGCTGCCCCGCACGCCCCATCCCCATCCCCGGGGTCACCGCCCCCCGCCCCAAATGCCGCTCCTGGCAACTGATGAGTCATCAGCGACAAACGCTCTGATTGGCTGAAATGGCCCCTGGAGCAGCGGGACAGGGCCCTCTGCAGCCGGAGCTGCCCTTGTTCCTCTCTGTCCGTGCACGGAACACAGCGGGGAGGAGAACGGCAGCAGGGCCCCGCGCGTCCCAGGCTCAGGGTTTGCGTTGCTTCAGCTCCACGGAGACGCGGGTAAAGTGAAAAACCCAAACTGTTTATTAAGGGAAAGCGAAGCGAAGGGGTGAGCTGGGAGGCAGAAAAGGGGATGGGCAGGGCCTGAGGGCTGCAGGGAGGGAGCTGCCAACAGGGGGATGGCAGGAGCTGCTGGAGCTTCCCAGAGGCTCAGCTCTGAGCAGCCAGAGCTGTGCCTGGAGCTCCAGCTGGTCCATCCTGCTCTGCAGATGTTCCCATCTTCAATGGGCACTGGAAATCGCCGATGGACGCTGGTACATCTGATCCAGCAGACGAACAAAGTCCTGCAGATCTTCTTTCAAAGGTCATCTGAAACAGTTTGCTCATGCACGATGGGCTCTCATCTTCTTTCAGGGCTTGAAGAGCTGGAAGAGAGAGGAATGGAGCCACGGTCTGAGGCCAGATTGAGGGAATCCAAGGAAAGCCTCCTGCCAGGGCCATCCCAGCCGGCTCTTGCCGTGGCCAGGAGGGAGCGGGAGACAAGGGCTTCGGCCGGAAGGCGCTGGCCACGGATTCCCCCCCGTGTCCCTGGCAGCTCTCCAGGCTCTGTCCCCGCCGCCCCTGGTCCGCACAGGGAGCAGAGCCCTCGGCAGCCCGGGCAGGGATTGTAGCTGCGGGGCCGGGATGTGCAGCTGCCCCGGCGGTGCTTTTTGCTGCTGCCACGCGGGCTGCCCCCACTCACCCTCAGTGAGGACCTGGAGCTCCTCCTTCTGCCCCATCATGAGCACTCCGGCCACCCCTGCCAAGACAGAGCCCGTGGCGGCCCCAGGCGGCGCAGCTGCCCCACACGGGCGCTGCCAGCCCCCGGCAGCCGCAGACGCCCTCCCGCCCCGGCAGGGCTGCTGCCGGGCCCCTGCACTTCTCTAACGCCCGAGGCATGCGGCTGCGGGAGGCGACTTCACCCTAACTTTTGAAAAATGCGCTGCACAGGGGGTCGGGCCTTGGGGCTGCATACCCTTTCTTCTCCACTTCTTCTCAATCCTTTAGCTCCGCTGTAGCCGGGCAGCAGCCGGGCCGGGGGCAGGAAGGGCACCGGGCTCGGGGCTCACCGATGAACCTGACGGCCGCCTATCGTTAAAAAATGACTGCAGGCTCCACAGGTGCTCTGCAGGGCGGCAGGGCCCAGCGCAGGTGCTCGGCCACTCGGCTCTCATCCTGCAGCAGCTGCGGGAGCGCCGGCAGGGAAGGCTCGGTGGGGCTCTGCCCCTCGGCCGGGCGCTCCCTGCGCCCAGCAGCGGCCGAGCCGGCCCGCACGGCCCAGGGCAGGGAGCGGCGTGTGGGGCGCGGGCTGGCGGGCCCGGCTGCGGCGCCGGGCAGGGGCACAGCTGCCAGCCCCAGCACGGGGGCAGGGGCTGCTCCAGCCTGTGGCCGGGGCTCTCGGGCTGCCCTCACATGAGCTGTGCATTCAGGGTTCTCCATCTGATTCGGGTTTGCCACAGCGGTGAGAAGCGCTGCGCTTCCATTTCCAAAACAGGAAAGCAAAAGAGACCAGGGTAGTATGCAGGATGACTTCAAGGCATGCTGCAATTTCTTCTGCCACACTACAGGGAAACGCTGGGAACAGAGAAATGGAGAATAGGGAAACACAGCAGTGGCTCACGGAGCAGTCGACAAAATAAGAGAAGTCTTGACTAACCTGAGAACATACAGTCTCACAGGTTCTCAGGCAGGAATCTGCAAAGGTGTACCTGGACTGAATTGTTGTGTTGTTTGCTTTTTAAATTTTCCTGATCTCTTGATAACTAAAGGTTTCAATTTATCTTCTTTTTTTACATTTGTTTGTTAGGGTTTTTTGTTTTTCTGATCTATGGAAATGTAGAATCTCTTCTTAGATTGGTTTGGGGTTTTTTTTTGTTGTTGTTTTTTTTTTTTTTTTTTTTTGGTGTGTAAGTGTGTGTGTGTGTGTAATCCACATCATGACTGCCACAGTAATTTACTTACCAGACAACAAAAATCCCAATGCACTTTCTGTTTGCACTGCTGGAACCTCTGCCAGCCGTGTCACACTAGTGTGCCCATAAGATGTGACAAGGAGTAGTTGTAGTCGATGTCAAAGGACTGCAAGGAGGGGTGGAGGATTCAATTTTCATGCCTTAGGAAGAAGGGAAACAGAAGTACTGAGATGGGTTTACACTACTTTCACAATGGGTTTATGGCACATTGTAATACAATTATCTACAAGCAGGATATCAGCAGGCTTCTAAAAATGACAGCAGAGGGCTGAATACCCCTAGTGCTGAAGGGCAATGGATTTAATTTGTCCCTAAGTTGGTAGGGATCTCATTCGGTGATAAGGTAAATAAAGAAATTGTGGGTAAAATAAATCTACACACATCCATGTTGAGACAATCTGACTGGCGAGGTGTCTGGATGTTGTGTGCATAAGAATCTCTAACCAAATACTGAATTCTAATTGACTTTCACAAGTCAATTCATACTGGATTTCACAAAGGCCGTTGTCAATGCTCAGTGGTTGAACAGCTTAGTAGAAAGTCCCTCACTATTCTGAGCAGACTGCATTCTGAAAGTACAGGTGAAAGAAGAGCTAAAAAATCGCATCAAATATGACTTAGCAGAGAAAGGATTTATAAAAATTCCATTGTAAATAGAAGCATATTGTTCTGATTTTACTTTCGTTGTTTTGTAAAATTAGGATGACTTTATGAATAATGAACAAATGAATTTCTGTTTCCTGAGCATAAGAAACTATTTTCTTCTTTACAAATGGCTGCACAGATTAAATACTATTTATATATTTCAGAAAAGTGTGGGAGAGCTGTGGAGAGTTCTGTTGAAATCACCCAAGGGGTTTATAAATCACTTCTAAATTGTTTAAGTCATCTCCAGCTCACAAGATAGGAAACTCTTTTTGTTAGAGAAGCAGCTAATTATATATTTTCATACTTGAAATATCTCATGCTTTGAATAATACATGACATTTGAATGCTTATTTTGCACTTGGGACCCAGATTGTCTACTAATCTCCTGTGATTAGAGATAAGCAGGAGCCATAAGATTTGTCAGCAGAAAAGTTATAGAAGAAGTAGAAAAATAAGGACAAATATAACAATGGTCTGTGTATTAACACTTGGCTAGAATAACTCCCTGAGCTACAGAAAAGTATATCTAGCAAGATATGAGGAAGTTCTATGCCTAATAATGGAGCTCTGTGCATTGTGTTTTAAGGCTTACAAGCAGGTATTGTATTGAAATAAGCAAGCAGTGTTTTAACCAAAGGTACGTGTGCTTATAGTGGTTGGATAGAACTACTGTCAATATGCTTTTGCTTTGTGTGATTGGTCAAAAATTTTTCAAGTAAGTTGTACCATTGTTGAAGATTGCAATGCAAGATGTTTTTAATTACCATCTGTATGGCAGATATCTTTTGTCAAGGGGGCAGTTTGCTTTATCTCTCTCTTTGAGTGACCACATTCACACCTCCCTGGGGAGGGGACATCTGCTGATAACAGACTATTGAATGTCACTGCACAGCTGATAAGAACTATAACATCCCATTGTGAGATGCTCCGCCCAGAGGGAGAAGCCAAGCATTGCTACCCAGATATAATCCAGAGATTTTTGAAACACGGCATGGCTTTCTCCATTCCCCAGAGGATTCCCCAGAGGAACAGCAGCTGTCTCTTCTTCCATTGGATCTTCAGAGGAAGAATACATCCTTCAATACAGGACCCCCTTGCTCCAATAGAAACACACCTGACACTTCAGGACGACTGCAGCCACATTTCCAATTGGACTGCCACCAACACCCTGACCCACAGGGTGTCAGGTTGGGTTCTGACTCTGTCAGTGTTGTTCTAGTGTACTGCATTGTTTATTTTATCCTTTTATTTTTCTTCCCTATTAAAGAACTGTTATTTCCTGCTCCCATATTTTTGCCTGAGAGCCCCTTAATTTAAAATTTATAGCAATTCGGGGAGGTGGGAAGGGTTTACATTCTCCATTTCAGGGGAGGCTCCTGCCTTCCTTAGCAGACTCCGGTCTTTCCAAACCAAGACACTGAGCAAACCTGCGCCATCCCAGTAATTGTCCAAGAGCAGGAACTTTATGCAATCTGACACAGTGGAACCCTCTCATCCCCAGTGACAGAATTCCTGTAGTGTGGGCTCTCTGATGTGCTGGGTGCCCTCACAATGCTTCTGGCCAGAATGTCTGCTGAGGGCAGCCAGGCTGCTGCAGGGGCAGTGACCTCACAGCCATCACCATGGCAGCCCTGTCCCCTGGGCCTGGCTCTGCCCTTTCCTCCACCCCTGCCTTGTCTCTGCTGGCATCAAGAGTTTTGTCATTGATATCTTGTCCCCAAGGTTCTGGGGCCAATGGCTTCCCAGTCAGGCTCCTGGAGCAGAAGTGGCTTTTCAGAGCCCAGCCAGGAATGAACCCTGAGGCAGCAGCTCTGCAGTGGTGGCCACCAGGCCGGGCTGCCAAGGGAGGCTTCTGGCCATGGCCTGCAAGCAGCTGCTGCTGCCAAGGTGCCTTTGGTGCCTCAGGCTCTCCCTGGCACAGCTCCCAGCACGGCACTCTGCCCTTGTGCCCGAGGCCTTCCCTGTGCTGGGGCTGGCCTGGGGCTTTTCCTGCAGCGGGACCTGCCCTGCTCATGGCACAGGAAAGGCAGTTCCTGCTGGAGCAAGAGGCTCTGCCTGCAATGGGCTCCAACAACTCCAGCAAGACCCTGTTGACTTCAAAATTGCTTCCTTGAGCACTATATTCTAATAATGGTTATAGCTCCTGAACTGTGGAGTAAATAACTGTGCTAGTGATCTTTCTGTCTAATCTTCATCAGAATCAATCAAAGCTGTATTTATAGAAATTCATCTGGTATTCCATCATTAATCCTGTGGGACAAATTGTGTTAAAGTTGAATTCCACATCTCCAATCTTTTACACCTTTAACAAAGACTGGGGCTGGGATTGGATCCAGCCATTCCCAGTCTCCTGTCTTTGAAGGAATTTTAGAAGTCGAGGGGCACTGCAGGGGTTTTAGGATCCATGGTGGCTGTTGGGTGTCATTTCTCCACCTCATGACTCAGCAGGAGTTTCTCTAATAAAAAAATAAAGCTTTCGCCTGAAGGTCCCATGACAGGAACCCCTGTGAGAGTGTCTGGGACATCCCGGCTCTTTGGCAGCCTGGGGACTCCTGGGATGTCACCGTGGAGCCCCTGTGAGTGCCTGTGACAGATCGGTGCCTTTGCAGCCCAAGGTCCCCTGGGATGTCACCATGGAATGGCTGTGACTGCCTCTGACCACAGGGCTCTTTACCATCCCCAGAAACCCCTGGGAGGTCTCCACAGAGCCCCTGGCTCTGCCTTTGACATTCCAGCTCTGGAACAGCCTGGAGACTCTTGGAAAGTCCCCATGGAACCCCTCTGAGGGCCTGTGACAAATCCTTTGTCCACCATCACCAGCCGCCCTGTTGCTATGGTCAGTTTCCATGGCAACCATCACCAACCCCCTGTTGCTATGGTCAGTTTCCATGGCAACCATCACCAGCCCCCTGTTGCTATGGTCAGTCCCTTGGCAGCTCCATGGAGACCCCATGCCAGGGGTGGTTGCCATGGACACCAGCTCAGGCCTGCAGCCAGAACCCGTTGCCATGGCAACCATTGGCAGCCCCATCCCCAGGCTCATGGGATCCCAGAACCACAGAATTGGCTGAGCTGGGAAGGACCCATGAGGATCCTCGAGTCCAACTGCTGGCCCTGCACAGGACACCCCAACAATGCCAGCCTGGGCCTGGCAGCGCTGTCCAAATGCTGCTGGAGCTCAGAGAGCCCTGGAGCTGGGACCCTTCCCTGGGGAGCCTGGGCAGGGCCCCAGCAGCCTCTGGGCAAAAACCTTTTCCTCAGATCCAACCTGAGCCTGCCCCGACTCAGCTGCAGCCATTCCCTCCACTCCTGTCCCTGGGCCCCAGAGGGAAGAGGTTCCCACAGCCCCAGCCAGGGACCCGCTCCCAAGGCTGTTGTCGGTTTCCTTGGGCCAGGGTTCAGGAATGGGATTCCCCAATTTCCTGCTCCCGCTAAAACTGCGCTGCCCTCGCTGCCCTCCTGCCTCCCATGGAAAGCACAAAAGGCAGAGATCCCAGGCTGGGATAAGGACAATTTATTGGGAACAGCAATGAGATAAGGAACAAACAAGAACAGAAAAAATATTGATAACAGAAGGGATAAGAAAAACTATTTACAGGGAAAACTACAACACAACTCACTGGCTCTTCCCAGCCACAATTTCCCCTGCCTGGAAATGACACCCTTCTCCTCAGGGAGAGAGAGAGAGAGAGAGTCCCTTTCCTGCCCCTGGCAGTGACCTGAGGTCTGAGTGAATGTAATGACAGGGCCATGGCCAGAGCCTCATGTTCTTCAGTCCCACATCATGCCAGTGGCAGGCGCAGGAAAAGGGACAGCTGACTTCCCAGCATGAATCACAGGGAACATGGATCACATCAGGGCTCTTCCCACTGCAGGGTGTCCAATGGGGAATGAAGCTGGAGCTGGGCATGAAGCTCTTCTGTAGTCAGGGCACTCGCAGGCCTTCTCTTACGGGTGCCTCCATTGGTGCCTGGTCAAGTGAGAGCTCTGGGTGAAGCTCTTCCCACACTGGGGACACTCATAGGGCCTCTCCCCAGTGTGGATGCGCCGGTGGGTGACGAGGTTGAAGTTGTGCTTGAAGCCCTTCCCGCAGTCAGGGCAGAGAAATGGCCTCTCATCGGTGTGAATCCGCTGGTGCTGGAGGAGATTGGAGCTGGTCCGAAACCTCTTCTGATAATTGGGGCACTCGTAGGGTCTTTCCCCAGCGTGGATGCATTGATGCCTGATGAGTTCTGAGCTGCAGCTGCAGCCCTTCCCACACTCCCCACACTCGTAGGCCCATTCCCCAGTGTGGAGCATCTGGTGGCGGATCAGATGGGAGCTCTGCCTGAAGCTCTTCCCACACTCCAAGCACTTGTAGTGCTTCTCCCCATCATGAAGCTGCCCACGGGCCACCAGCTCTGAGCTCTGGCAGGAGCTCTGTCGACCTTCCTGGCTCAGGATGGGTCTTTTTCTCCTTAGAGCACTCTGGCCTGGGTTTGAAGCCCTTTCTGCTGTAAATAGAGAACTGGGAGGTGTCTAAACGTGGAGTGAGATTACACAGGATCAGGGTCAGGTTTGGGACTGAGCTCACCCAGAGCCAGACAGGGGGATGTCTCTGTGGAAGGTTTGGGGAAAATCCTGGACTGGGGAAAAAAGGTGTGAATGCCTCAGTTGGGGATTTCTCTTGCCCAAGTCCATCTCTAGAAGTCAAATTGAATGTCCATAAACCTCCAAAATCAAGTTGAATCAAAAAAAGCCACCAGGGTTTCTCATTTCCATCTCATCCCTCTGGGGGTTCTGGTGGTCCCCCATCTCAGGCTGCTGGGGATCCCATGGGTCCTGGGATCCCCCCTCTCCAAGGTCCACCTTGGGGAGGGATTGGGGGTCCCCCTTCTCTCCCATGCTCCCCCAATCCAGCCACTTGGGGTTCCCCTCTTCCTCTACCCCTGTCCTGGTTTAGAGCCAAATTTGGGAAAAACTCCAAAAGTTTCTAAAAAGCAAATTCAAGCAGGCCCCCTCCCTCATTCTGGATCAGTGGGTATTTCCTTGGAGAAAAGGGAAAAAAATCCCTCTATTTTCAGGCGGCCCCGTTCTGGCACAAAAATGAACAATATTGTGCCTGTGTAAAAGTCTCCCTCTCCTCAAAATAGATGACAAACTCAAGATGTCCCTCTGTGTAGCTCAGCTCACTCCAGTCTCTTATCAGTCTCTTATCGGTCTCTTAGTATCTTATCACTGATGCCCCAGCCCAGCAGTCTGGGAGGCCACGGGTTCCTCCTGGGTGTTCACCACTGGAAAAATGCAGTCGAGGAACTGTGCCTCCAGGCTCTAAAAAGCCAGGTGGGCTACCTGGTGCAAGCTGCTGTTCAGTTTGGTGTGCAGCTTTGTTCTTTGGGTGTTCAGGAGTCAAAACAATCACTGTTCTGGCTGGAGACTCAAGGTCTTAAGGCCCAAAAAACATAAACAAAGAAAAGCAGAAAGCAAGCAAGGAGGAACTTCTTTGACTCAGGCGTTAGCTAAAAATGGACTAAAATTTATAAAAATGTGAGAGCTCTGTCCCATCCTCTGTCATCTTGGATCCAGGACCTGGAATGGGATTCAGTAGGCCTGGTGTGGCCTTCTGAATGCAAACTGCCACTTTATTCCTCCTCCCCTTTCCCAGCTCTCCAGAACCAGGAGCTGGAATAAGGTGCAGGAGACGGCAAACTGAAACTTCTTTTCTGGGCTAAACAGAACTGATTTCTAGGCTAAGCGGACGATGCATCATCGTAAGTCACCCCAGGACACGGCCCTGTCAGGGTCAGGGGGTCCCGTCCCCACCTCATCTCCAGGCTGCGGGGGTCCCCCCAGCTCCAGGATCTCGCCTTCCCCTCTCTCCCCGCCCCAGGGCTCCCCCCCGTTCCAGCCCCCAGCTCTCACAGGGATCCCCAAAACCAATGTCCCGCCCCTGTCGGTATCGGGCCATTCCCACGGACCCCCAGGACCCTCCTCCCGAGGGCGATCGCGGCCCTCTC
>JALJVW010000008.1:36065-56155 GCA_024865655.1 Emberiza elegans | reverse complement strand
GCCTGTAGCAGCAAAAATAAATTCAGTGTGTCTGGGCACTCTGTCCTGGCTGTTTTTGGGACACATCCGGTCCCTCTTACCCAGACAAATTTAATCCATGTCCAGGCTTCAGGACAAGTTATTTCAGTCCAGCTGTATTTGCCTGGCAGGTGCCTATTGCTGCTGTTCATCAGATGATGGCAGAATTTTCTGCTGGTGTAACTGCTGCTCTCTCCTACCCCAGTTGGGTGAAGTGAAGGGAAATGAATTATTCTCTAGACCAAAAACCGGTTTTGCATATGGAAGAGAAGTATCATGCTGGGTTGGTTTTAAACCCAGTTGTTTACACAGACACAGCTCTGGCCCTCATTTCCATCCTTGTTCCTATTCCTCTTGGTAAGACAGTGCTCACCCTTGCTGGGGGGAAAGGTGCCTGATAATCTGGCTGTCAAAGGACTGAGCCTGCTCTAATGAGAGCTGAACCTACATTACATTACATTTCAAAGTCTACCTGTTAGTTAGAGAAATTGGATCCTGGAAGAGTTGATCAGAGCCCTGCACTTCTCCAGACACTGGCTCTGAGACAAACAAAAGAAAACTTAGATCTCCTCCAGCCACAGTTTTAGCAAAATCATAATTGCCCTCAGCACTTGAGGCAACTGTATAGAAAACCGGGCATTGTAAACATCTGCTTCCATTCAAAGCAAAGGTACTCTTTAGCATTAATAAATGGAATTGATTTAATGATTTATAGATGGAGAGAAATACCATAGGAACTATTCTGTCCCCAGCTAAACCTCTTAAAAACAGAAGAAAATCTTTCAACCAGCATGAGGTTGTGCCACCATTCCAGTGAGTGGCCCACAGGAAAACAGTGAAATTGTGCAAGCGAGTGCTGACCTGACAGAAAGGATCACTTTCATCTTTGACATTGCTGACTCCTCCATCCACTCTTCAAACAAGGACATTTGAATCCAGCTTTCACGTTGTTTGTTGTCTTCACAGATTTTTGATTATTTTGTCCTGAGAATATCCGACAGCCACAAGAAAGTGAAGCAGAAGGCACTGGACGTGCTGGCTGAAATCACAGGAGCCCTGAAAGATGCCTTGAACACAGTGATCATTGGCTTGGTGGAAGGAATAACAAAGAACCTGAATTCAAAGGATCCCAGGGTTCGTGGGGCAGCTGTGAAAGCACTGGAAGAATCCATTGCTCATTTGGGTAAGGCTGAGCCCTGGCAGGGACTCTCCTCAACTTTGTCTCTGTCTCTCCTGCACAAGAGAGCGCTGAGTGCCTTGACAGCTGCTCTTGTCTGTGGAACACTCCAGCTGACACCCACCAGAAGCTGTGCAGGTGCAGGCCTTATGCACCATCCCCAACAGGCTGGAATGGGATCAGCATTTCCCAACAGTCCCAGGAGCCCTTGGCTCTGTGCTGCTTGTCTAAAGAGGAAGTCCTGGGCTACAGCTCTGCTACAGTTCAGAGGCAAAGGGGCTTTGGAGTTTGCTTGGGCCCTGTCTGACTTCCCAAATGAACAGCTTTGCTGTTGGCATGAAGGGACACTGGCCCATCAGAGCTTCTGCAGAGCAGCCACCTGGAAGGCTCTACATTAGAGGCATTAGCTGCCTATTTTCCACTTTTCTTCTTTGTCTTCTGTTTTCAGAGGGGAACTGATGATTCACCAAGTTCATTTCTTTAGAACAAACAGGTATAAACCCAGCTGTCAATGATGCCTTGTTCCACATGTTGTTTTGCATGGGGCAAGATGGCCACAGCAATTAACTACATAGGCAAGGGCTGCTCTAAATTCCTTTGCCACACACATTTATGTCAGCTCTGAGAATTGGGAAATATGCCTGAAAAAAGGAGTGTTGAAGAGGCACGTCTTCAAGAGGAGTTTCCACTTTCTCCTCCTCCGCTGTTCTGTGAACTCAGGAACTGCCGGACTCGGTGCCTTTCTGTGTCCCAAGTATGGGCTTCTTCCTTTTTGCTTGAGCATGCAAAACCTTTTCACTGCTTCTGTGTGACTGAACTCTTGAGATCCCTGATGTGAAATGTTTTAACATAGCCCCAGCTACAGCAGACAAGTTTGGATTTACAAATGTGAAAGGAGAGCTTTTCTTTTGGAATTTAAAACCCCACCAAGTATGCTGGAAGCAAAGAAGAAAAAGATTCAAAAACCAGCAGAAATGTACTTTATTTTATAAAATGGGATTAGCCCTGCCCTTTCTCCTATGTCCTGAGAAAAGTGAGCAGAAACATGTGTTTCACTTGTAGATAAAGTGTCACTGCTGAAAGAGTTCAGCTACCAATGGAATCACCTGAGTGGCCAAGCTCTGCTGGATGTCACCGAGCGTATCACAGGTACGGCCTCCCCTTCTGAGCCAAGAGCTCTTCCCAGGGAGTATTGACAGGGAATGCCTGTGAACAGACAGCAGAGCAGCTCCTCCACATCAGGAGGTGCTGAGCTTGTCCCTGCTGCCCAATGGCCAAGGCAGGTGGATTTGGCAGGTTTTCCCTGGCTGCTGCAGAGCTGGGCAGCATCTGAGATGGGAGCAGCACTTGGCCTGGGGCTGAGCTCTCACTGGGGCATCTCAGAACCACCTCCAGGAAAGGGATGGGCTAAAAATGCCCCAGCTGGCTCCTCTCTGGGAAGCTCAGGGACATCTGTGATCTTTGAGGGAAAATGGTGGCAAATGCTGTTTCAGGGCATCAGTTTGTTTTGTCCTCACAGAATTCTTGTTTTTCTCTTGGAAAGTTGTGAGACTGAACCATGCAGAGCCTGGGGGTCACAGCTTAGGTCAAACTCAACAGAGGTATCAGAGGCACGGGTTCAGTGCAAGGCAGCCTCTGGGGGCACAGGGACAGAAGCAGAGTGCTGAGGCTCCCTGCCTGTGCTGTCAGAGTGGCCTTGGACTGAGCCTTTCAGGGTGTGCAAACAGTGTCTGCCTGTGTCAGCGCTGTCCAAAGTGCTACAAATGCAGCTGATAATTGATTCCTCAGAGGAGCTTGCTATGTCAGCAATAGCAAAGGAATGGAAAAATTATAATCCCAATATATAGTAGAGAAGACGATTGATGGCCTTGCTTTAACTGGGGCTAAATCCACTGCTAATTATGCCAGCATCTTTGAATGCAAGGTTTAATACACTTTGTGTCATCGTTAGGAACCTCAAAAGGGCATGTTCAGTGATTGGGAATGTCAAAGGCCCTTTAAAGAGCATTTGAATAAAGTAGATCTCCAGCAATAGGGAATTTAATTTAGCAGTTCTTTTGATATCTTTTTCAAATAAAGGAATTAACCATAAATTAGGACTACTTTAGAAAAAGCAGATGTTCTCTCTGAGATTTAGTAGGAACAGACAGCTGTTCCTCATGTTCAGTAGTCACTGATGTCTTTAATTGCATTTAAACTCAAATGAATTCCCATTTTAAAATGGGTACCATAACCCTTTTCCTGCTTAGCAGAATTGGTTTTGGTTACTTGCAGGAGCTCTTTCAATGTTGATGACTGCTGGTGGATTAACAGCATAGAGAAAATGAAGCCTCTTCCACCACAGAATATTAAATGGCTCCTAGATAACATTTTGCCTGATCAGAAAATAAGAATGGTCTCCAGACCATTTCAGGTTTTGATCTCTTAGCCAAATCTGCCATGCAAGAAGCCTGTTGGTAGTAACTTTTTGTCTGTGTTTGATATAGTTCAGTTCAGAAAATGGGCAGAGAGATTTCAGAGACAATATGAGAAAACACTCATGTTTTGGTTTTACATTTCAGTGCCCTGTGTAGCATTTTTCTTTCTCTATGCCCCTATTTCAGTGGACATTATAAGAAAAAATGCCATTAACATTGAGATGGGAAATGGCATTAAAATGTGGAGATGCCCAAATGCCAGGGCAATGGGTCTGGGTAATTCTCTAAGACACCCTGAGGTTTGAAACAGCTCTTTGTCGGAAGCCACAAAAGCATTCTGCCAAAGACACCAGCTGGTCACTGATGTTTCTCATCCAGCTGTCAAGGAGCAGCCATCTCTGGTGGGCTGGAGTTTTGAGGTGTGTTCTAATCCTGCCCTTTGCTGTGTGCCACTGAGCAAAGGGAAGAGCCAGATTAGACATTTGGCACTTGGCATCAAAGTTACAAAAATGGAATCATCCCTTTTATTAAAAATCTCTCCATTTTCTCTCTATGGTGCATTACCAAATCTTCAAGTGTGGGTTTAGACAACTTCTTAATGGAAATAAAAGGCAATTGGACATTTCATTCATTGTTCATGCAGAAAGAGATTATGAAATAATGTAGTAAAGGTAGGAAGTCTGCCACAGGGACAAGGCTCTGGCTGGAGCAATTAGTCCTGAGGGGTTGGTGGTTCTGTTTCCAGGATGATCAGCTGCTTTGCCCGTTTCTGGATCAAGGGGCTCTGGGTGCTATTTTGCTGATCTTGGCCAGAGAGGCTTGCAAGAAGCAAAAAGCAGAGGTAGATCCTTGTTGGCATTGAGGCTGGTGGGTAAGGGCTGTGTCTCTGTCCCGGCAGTGCTTGTGCAGTGGGTTCATGCCAGCAGCCCTGAAGTCGTCCAGCGCGACGCCCTGCCCGTGCTCTGGTCCTTCCTGGAGAACAAGGCGCTGCCTGTGCGGAGCGCCAATGTCCGCACCGTGGCCACCAAGCTCGCCTCTGCCCTCTACAAGGTGATGGGCACCCAGCTGAAGAAATGCGCTGCCAGCCAGCCTCCACATGTGCGGGAAAACCTCTCCAAAATGTTGGGCTGGTGAAGGCGAGATGTTCTCCAGAAAGCTGAGGAAGCACTGAGTTGGACACCTCCAGATTTGCCTTTTTAGCTGTGCCAAAATGACAAAATCCAAAGGAAGGATGTGCATCTGCCCCCACTCTCCATTGTCCTTCCTAGTCATGGCATGGGGGGCCTGGAGCAACTCAGACTGAGGACAAGGTGAAGGGCAATCATGGCTCAGCCTCACACAGAGGTGAGGGGGGAGCTGGGCCAATCTCTGCTGGGAGGAAGGGTCTTGTGGCAGCCCAGAGGCTGTGCACATTGCCAGGGAACAGCTGTGCCTGCATGTGCCCCTGCAAGGAGCTGTGCTGCTGCCAGTGCCCCTGGGCTGTGGGGCTGCTGAGCTGTGGGGCAGGGAGAGGAGCAGGAGGTGCATGTGCAGCTGGACACTTCCGATGTTTCCCTCACCCACTGAAGTCCTCGCCACAGGTCCAGAAGAGCTCTCTTTCCTCCAAGCTCAGGGAAGAAGCCACCACCTGTATGAAGAGTGTTTGAAGAATAGGGTTTCTGCGTTGGGCTTCTGTGAGAGTCTATCCCGCCGAGCCTCCATTTTTGCCTCACGCTTGCCTTGGGAGACCACTGTGACCGCTGGACTGGTGGAGGGAAAAATCGTGTGCTTCTCAGTACACCATTTGACTGTTTGCAAAAAGCGCCACACTGAATTCGGAGGCCATTCTGCCCTTCTCTGAACAATGGACTGGACTTTCCCACCTCCTGGCCCAGCTGGCTTGAGATCCGGGAAGCGCCCCTCTTCTGGAAGACCTCCCCCCTTGCCTGCTCCTCACCATTTTGATACAACCAGAGGTGCAAGTCCCTTCATCAAGGACATGATCCTTGCAGAGGACCCCCTTGCACCCCTGCCCAAGACCGGGACTCAAACCCCCCATCCCAGTTCAGGAGGTTTTTGCACAGGAGAGGGCGGGGAGAAAAAAGTTGCTCAACTCAAGCACAGGCGCGACCACTGAGCTATGAAAACAATGGCTCTCATTTAATGCTAAGAACTTAGACTACATGTCCTAACTATTGACGCGGTTGTAATTATCCCCTTCCCCCAAAAAAGGGTATAACTAGAGACCAATTTCAGCTGTGATTTGAGATCTCCCAACGTGATCTGGCGAGCTTTTGACGGACAGCTGGACTCTCCAATAAAGCAAGTGGGTTCCGTCCCGGTAGCTATAACCCCCAAACCTATATCTCCTTTTCCTCCCTTTTCCTTATCTTCTCCTTTTCTTCCCCGGATCCCTTCAATACCAATACCCTTTCTGTTGTGATTCAATAAAACAAAAGTGGTTGATTTTGAATACTGCAAAATCCTCTGTGCCTGTAGTGGTTATTTTGCACCTTAAAATCACCGTGTAACCCGTTCACCTGGGACAGGTCATGACATAATTGACATAATTCTGGTAGGATTCTGTAGCCAGTGAGGTTTTGCAGGTTCTGTGTAGTCTGTATCAGGGAGAGAGAATCTACCCCGAAAGGGTGTGATTCAAATCTCTTGCAAACTGCACATACCTAACAGGCAAATCTCACACTCAATTGAGCACTTTTGGCTCTGGAATTGACACAAAAGATTTTTCGGTGCAGAGCAGAGGTAACTGTTACTGTTGTATCTTGTGTGTTTCTTGGAACTGTCTGGAAAGGAAGGGACAGACTTGATTGCAATTACGCCAGGGCCTTCCACACAGATTTTGTCCCTTCACCTACACAGGGGAGTGAGGGGCGGCACAGCAAAGGCTGAGTGGCTTTCCCCCTGTTCTAGGCCTTGGTCCCCTCACAAAAAGAATTGTTGTCTGTTGTGTTGTTGTATTTGTGTGTCTCTGAACTGTCTAGGAAGGAAGGGACGGACTTGATTGCAATTACGCCAGGACCTCCTAGACTGACCTTGTCCCTTCACCTACACAGGGGAGTGAAGGGTGGCACAGCAAAGGCTGAGTGGCTTTTCTCCTTCTAGGTTCTGGTCCCCTCACAAAGAAAACACTTGTGTGCGTGTGTGTGTGTGTCTGTATGTCTGGAAAGGAGGAGACGGCCTTGATTGCAACTAAGCAGTGCCTTCCAGACAAAACCCGTCTCTTCAGCTATCCAGGAAATGAATAGGGACGCAGAGAATCTGTGTGATTGTATGGCTTGAGTTTACACACCACTCCCTGGTATAGTTTTTGGTCCCTTCACACAAACATGAGTGAACCACTCAACCCTAAAGCAAAAGCTGACTTCTACACGTTGCTTGCTAAACACAATGCAAAACCATCACCTGGTGGAGAAACTTGGGCAGAGAACAATTGGTTTAATTTGGAAAATATCATAGACAGAATATGTTCTCTGCAACATGAATCAAAATTCAAAATGGGCAGAAAAAAGAACATTCTTTGTTCAGTATTGGGAGCCTGCCTCACAGCAGCCATAGAAAACTGCTTTAAGCGGAGAAGTGAGGAAATGGTAATAATAGACTCCCTCCAAATTCTAGTTGAAGTTTTGCAAAAAACAATTGGATAAAGAAAGAAATGTAAATAATTTGTTACGGGCTGCCCTGAGAGAGGAACATGTTAAAAATTCACATAATGCAGATTCCTCAAAAGAAACAGAGGAGAAAGAAACTCCTCACATTAATCCAAATTACTCTCAAACAGAATTAGTCCTGATGAAAAATTGCGGGAAACACTGCTGTAATAGCATAAAACCTCTAATTAAAACAGAATGCAACTATATCAATAAAGAAGATCTTGACCCGCACAAAACCACTAAAGAAATCCCGTACATTGCTACTGAATTAACAAAAGTTGCAAAGCAATACGGGCCTCTCCCCAAAAAATCTGAAACAGAATACATATGTCAAGTATCTTTCACTGGGGGAGATCAGATTCTTTTGTCAGAACAAGAAGCCGGTGGGTGCTGGGGACATGGGGTGTTCTTAACAACAGCACACAGACGCATCCCATGGTCCCTAACTCAGCACACAGCTCATTGGGCAGAGGGGCTTAACCCCTCAGAAAGGAGAGACCCTTTGGTCGGTACCCCCGACCTACTCCTGGAAAACATTCACAAAGCCGGCTGCCTACAATTGATTATGAAAATAAATTAATTCCTGGTTGTGAGTCACCAATTACAACACCTGTAAAGCCTGAAATTATGACCTCTTTAACTCAAGGGCTTCCAGGAACACTTAAACCTACAGCAATTCTCCTTCAGAAAACCATAGTAGCTATGTCTCCTATAGAAAGACCAGATAAACATCTTAGTAACCAGAATGACCCTTTTGTTCCCCTTTATGACTTGCTGAGAAAAGGAATAAAATGGGATTGGACTTCTTCTCAGAAGGAAACATTGCAATTACTGATTTTTGAAGTGACAGTGCACCAAGCACAGGACCCTATCCATGCTCCAGATCCCTTTCAGGTGGAGTGGGGATTTGCCTCCTCACAGCTTTCCATTCATATATGGCAGCAGGGTCCTGAGAGTCTGACAAAGCCTGTTGGTTTTTATTCCCGTGGTTTCAAAGATGCTGAGAAAAGTTACACTACCTGGGAAGGGGGGGTGTTTGTGGTTGGCTTGGCTCCTAGGGAGGTGGAGGAGAACTTGGCCGTGCAAGAAACTGGGAGCTTGGGTAGCAGCCAAAATAAACCTGCCTCTGTGACTAAAGCAACCCCTCCTCTTTCCCCCACTTCTGCTAACAGAGAAGACAATGCTCAGGTTGAAGAACTCTCTTAACTGTTTGGTGTATTTTCCAAAGTGAGGGACAAATTTGTTTTCTTGTCTGTATTTACACCGAGTCCTGTGTGCTACGTTTATATTTGGGTTAGTCCAGGCCAATGCTTTTAATAGAGTTGCAGGAGATAGTACTGTTAAAACAATGCAGGGATTGTTTGGGATTTTCCTAAAACCACAAGAAACTCAATCTGATAATGTTTCTCACTTTACTCTCAAAGGTGTGCAGGATTGGGCAAAAGGTGAAAAGATTGAATGGACTTCTCACACCTCTTACTATAGATCGGGGCTAAATGAGTGTTCCAAAATCACTTTTTGCCCAACAGCTCCAAGCATAATTCCTTCACTACAGGGACCAGATGATTTCAAGAACCCAGCACATTACCCTGGACAACCTGTTTTGGTGGACTCCCCTCTACTGTTGGGGAAGTACTACTGGTGTTCAAAACCTCTCTGACAATTCCATCGTTCTAATGTGTTCTGCCTCTTTGTGGCAGAGTCTGTTGTGTTTACTTTTTCAGAAGAACTCCGAGGGACATGAAGACCTGATAAACCATGATAACCCTAGTGATGGACAACAGAAATGATGTTTTCCCTTCTCTTATGGTAACACCAGGTGATGATATTATACATGACATGTGAGTTAATTGAACTTGAATAAATTGGCTGTCACAATTAGAGATTTGATCAAATTACAGCAACCACTGTAGTCATCCTCATTGGCTTTTGTGAACACACCAGTGGCTGCTATCAAACATATTACAATATTGGGAGCAAGTAAACGTAAACGATCACAAATTGGTAATTGATGCACTCGGTGCTACACAAAACAATGTTTCTTTGGCTCTCAGCTGTATCCAGGCATAATTGTGGATGCAGTCAGTTTCTGCTTTAATTATAAGCAAAGGTGAAGAAGGCACTTTTTCCCATTGAAATTCAGAAAAAAAATTTGGGACAGTGCCACTGACTTCAAAAGAGAATTCCAATCCTGGTGGAACCTAGTGAATTTTGACCTATGACCCCATTTTAAACACAGACACAGCTTTTGTGTTAACCATACACAATGCCTCGGTGCACTTGATTTTCCCTGTTATAGCATTAGAACTGAATTACGACAGAGCTATTCTCTATCTTTCTGAACATAGAGAATAGGCCTGTCAAATTGGTATGAAATAGTAAACTATTAATTTATAATCTTGTGTTGCCTGAGAATAACAAAGGCTCATCTGTGAAAGCAATGCAATCATAGCTCAAGACAATTGTTTAGACACAGAGCAAAATATCTGTCATTTTGAAATTTGTCCTAATGGGACTTCTGAAACAGTTCATATACATATAGACAATAGATGTGCATGCTTTAGAACCATTTGTGATTTTGTATTTGTAGTAGATACTAAAATCATTCAAATTTTTGTGCTTGTAACTTTACTAAGATTACAGGATGTGATTTTTCTTATGAAGCTCCAGTTACTTCTCACTACCTGCTGCAATCCAACTACACACTGATTCACAAACTAATGCCAACCCCTATTGGAATGAATCTGACCCTGGTGTGACAACTGCTGCTCCATCAGGACCTGATTGAAATTCTCGAAAAAATCAAGGAAAGCGGACAGAAGACCCTAGTGACACTTCATCATAACATGAGACAAATACACCGGGTCATGGAAAGGGTAAAGCAGGATGCTAGACACAGGTGGTGGGATACTCTTTTTGGGTGGTCTCCCACTGCCACAGGTGTCCTGAACAGTGTGTGCCATCCCATTGTTGTTCTTTTGATCCTAGTTACGCTTGGTTTTATCTTGTCAGCAGCTCTATTCGTTATGAATTAGAAAATGATGAAAAAGCTAAGGCGATTGACGTCCATAATCAATGCACACAGCATAGCTGAAACCTTCTACACTGTAGACATCCCCAAAGCCTTTGATACAAAACAATTATGAATTAAGGATATGTGCTTTACAGTAATTTTTAATTCCTGAATATAATCTTCTGAAAATTATCTTTTAATCTTTAGGGAATTGTTCTAGAAAATAATTTTTAAAAGTTAATGCTTACAATATGACTATTGTTTTGTTTTGATTATTTATGATTTGTTTCAATCATTTATTTGAGATTGTTATACAAATGGTATTGTCTTAAATAATTAATATTTTTTGAAATTGTTATAAATTAATATTAATCAACCATTTGGGAAAATCGCTATAACAATCAACATTAATTGTGTTTGTTTGTTGTTCCCCTTTTCCCTTTTCTCTCTTATCCTTTCTTTTTCCTTACTCTCCCTCTCTCTTAAACCCCGATCCCTCTTTCCTGTCATCTCTGTTTTCTGGGTTATGCTACCAACGTGCAACGAGTCCTGAAGTTTCAACAACACCACCACAGACTGCTGATGATCCCTCAAGACAATCGTGAGTCACGGGGTCGTGTGAGAGTCTGCCCGAAAATACCCTCCATTTCTGCCTCCTGATTGCCTTTGGGAGACCACCGAGACCGCTGGACCAGTGGACAAGGAAAAAATCATGTGCTTCTCAGTCCACTGTTTGCCACAGGTGCTGTTTGCATAGCACACCATGCTGAACACCATGCGTCCTGCCCTTTCCTGAACAATGGACTGGACTTTCTCTGCACCTCTTGGCCTGGCTGGCTTGAGCTCTGGGAGGGTCCCTCCTCTAGAAGAAGACCCCTCTCGCCTGCTTCTCACCATCGTGACAGACAACCAGAAGTGCAAGCCTCTTCATCAAGGAATTGAGACAACACGATCCTGTGCAAAGGACCCCCTCAGGGGGAGTGTGCAGTGGGAGCGGGGCGGGGGGAGGAGGTTGCCCAGCACGGGCACAGGCGCGACCACTGAGCCATGAAAACAATGGTACCTGTTGCCTGGTTTGAGTTTGTATATCCCCCTTTCCATTCTTTCCTTGTGAAAACCTTTGTTTTGGTTGTGAAATTTATTATCCCCTTCCCCCAATGAAAAAGAGTATAATTGGAGACCAATTTCAGCCGTGCCTTTGAGATCTCCCCGGACGTGACCTGATGAGCTTTCGACAACGGCTGGACCCTCGATAAAGCAACATTCCGTCTTGGTAGCTATAACCCCCAAACCTATACCCCCTTTTCCTCCCTTTTACCTTATCTTCTCCTTTCTTTCCCCAGATCCCTCCAACACCAACACCCTTTCTGTTGTGATTCAATAAAACAAAAGTGGTTGATTTTGAATACTGCAAATCCTCTGTGCCTGTACTGGTTATTTTGCACCTTAAAATCACCGTGTAACCCGTTCACCTGGGATGGCTCGCGACACCCCCCACTCTTAATATAATACAATTAATATAACACAATTAATACAATATAATTGAGGTACACCCTAATTTAACATAACTTAACTTTTACTTAAGAGTGCAGCAAAGCTGTTGTCCAAGAAATGCAGCACAGCCTTATAGCAGCCACCTTTGTAGGATATGTCCTACCATGAGGCCAAATGTGATTCTGAGGAGCTACAGTAATCACAACCCTATTCTCAGCAATCCCATACATTGGGCAAACACTAGTCCAATGAGCCTGAGGTGGATTCTCTGTTGATAACCCCACACTAACTCGATTCTTTGGCCTTCACTTCCTCCTCCCATTCATCATGGTAGGCCTCTCTGAGGCTGACTGTTGCCTGCAGTGTGTGGGGAGGATATTGCCAGCAGCAATTGCCAGAGAGATGCTTGAAGGCATCTCTGCACCCTGTGGGGTTTTGGAGGGTTTCTTCTACTTCTGCCTCAGGCGGTGAAGACTGTCTCAAGACAATGCAATTCTCTTTGAAGTGGCGACGAGGAACCACAGAGCTCCTCACCCTTGTCCCTCTCCTCTCCACAGCAGCGCCAGCTCCACCTCTGGGCTTTCATGGGCCTCTCAGCAGTCTCTGAGATACACCCCTGTGGGACATATGCATGGTCATGACCTACCATTGGTGCACCACCCCGGGGCTTTTTCTGCCAGCTTCTCCACCACTGGCATCGTGTCTGACGCGACCTCTGAGAGATGTCGCTGCACAGGAAGAAGCCCCCCAAAGTGAACGGTTCCTGTGGGCATCGGCCCTTTGGGTTTCTCTGTTCCTGGCAGCACCAACACCCCTGCGTGAGCACACCAACTTTTGTCTGGTGATGCTCCCGCGGGAAGTAGGCACAACCCCTTCTTCAGTGGTTGGAAGGACATCTTCAAGACCAAGGACCCGCACTGCTGTTTTCTTTCCTGAGGTCGACAGTTGGGTGAGTTCCCCTGGTGGCTTTGGGACAGACCAGGCTGGGGGCTCCCCATAGGCAGCCATGCTTCCGGGATGGAGGGGACACACCGCGCACAGTGTGAGGGGCTTGCTGCCGTCGGCTTTCGGTACCCTTTTTCAGTTCTTTTTCCCTTGTTTCCAGCAGTGAGTGGGTGGAATTAAGCTTGGTTGACAGCATGGGTACTCAGCTGTCCACCCAGCAGAGAGAGGCGTATATCCAAGTTGTGGGGTCCTGAGGGAGGTGGGTGAAAATTTTCTGGAAGTTTAGTTAAGAAATTTGTTGGATGTTTTTTAAGTTCCCGCAAGTGACAGTTAAAGATGGTAGAGATGAGAATTTTTTGAGAACTATAGGGTGTTTGTTAACCAAAAGCACAAGAAGGAGGGCCCCTACAGTCTAGGAAGGTTTTATGAGGTTGTTTAATTATTGACATTGTGAAGGATAGTAATGCAAGTAGTGAGCAGGAAAATAAATAATGTCCTACAGCGCAGTCCCCAGTTCTCCCTTGAGCCCTTTCTCTGCCCTCTTCTCCTACCCGTTTCCTCTACATCAGGTGGACAAGAGGGAGCAACCCGTCCACAGCAGACACAGGGTTGCTACTGTCTCCCTGGCTCCCACAGGTCCCCTCGGTACCTTTGCCCTGACAGTGATGGCCACACTGTCAGGGAATCTGTCCCTAACCCTCTTCCCCAACCCTTCATCCCCATAGCTAATCCTGAGCATGTTCAAGATTGCTTTATTCCCCAAAACCCATTCCTTGTACATCCCAGAGAAATGCCACAAGTTGGCCACCACCTTGTGACAGCTGCCCTGATACCCCAAAATGGCTGTCACCTTGTGGCAAAGGTTTCTCCTCCTCAGAGCCCCTTCTTTCCCACACTATCCCCAGACCCCGCCTTTCCTTCCCTACATCCCTACATCCCTACATCCCTACATCCCTACATCCCTACATCCCTCCCCTGTGGCGTTCAGTTGGACTCCTCCCAGGTGTTGTTGCACAACCCCATCTGTTACTCCCTGTTACTCTTCCTCCGGTTCCTCCCCTTCCCCCACGGTGTTACCATCAGCTCCACCCATCATCCACACTGTCTCTACCAAAGTTCTGCCCCTCAACATCAAAGCTCCACCCCCCCCTCCTCTTTCTCATGCCTCACTTTTCAATTCACACAGTGATGAGGTGGCCGGCAGGAAGGAGCCTGGGAAACAAGACACAATGAATAATAGAGAACCTTTGTTCCTGGCTCTTGTCACCTATAATAAAAATGGACATGGGAGACCCTTTCATATAAACAGCATTTGGGATCTCTGCAAGTCCAAATGAGAATTGGGCCCCAAAAGTGAATTTTTCTGGAGCCTTTTTAGGGCAACCTTTTCAAAAACTTTAGTCCCTGATGACATTAAATGCCTTTTTAGTTGCCTGCTTCCCCCATCAGAATACAAATTGTGGGAAAGGACTTGGAGAAGGCTGAGAGGGGACGTCCTCCCAGAGATCCTGAAAAATGAAGAATATGCTATAGGTGCTGAAGACAACTGAATTACAATAGGACATCTTCTTGGATAGGGTGACTGGAGCCTGGATAAATAGCAGGCGGGGGGGATTCCAAAAGAAGTTCTAGATATGGTGAGAGGTGCGGTGGAACGCGCATTCCTTGGAATGCCTTCTAAAGAACCTGCCATTCCCTACCTTGCAATCAGACAAACTCTTTCTGAACCATTTGTAGACTTTGTTGACAGCGTTAGAGCTGCCGTGGAGAAAAAGGTGGACAATCCCCAATTACAAGAGCAGCTGACTCTAGACACTGTAACCACCACTGCAAACAAGGTGTGCCGAAGGGTCATCTTAGCCCTCCCCACATCACCACCACCAACCCTTGATCAAGTCATGGAAGAGTGCACGCGAAAGGCCATGATCATCGTTGAAGATATTACTAGGGACAACCCGTCACCAGAAAAAACAATAACAGCAGCCTCTGCAGCCCAAAGAGGACCAACTTTCCCTGCAAAAACTCCAATACCACCAAGACTGTTGCTTCCATTGTGGGTGAGAAGACCATTTTATTAACCGCTGCCCTTTCTTGGAGACAGCTCCCCAAGCACGGGGGGAGATAAAGGGGGAGGAAAGGGGGAGGAAGCCTCAAACCACCAGGCTCAAAAAAACTAAGTGTTAAGCGCGAGCCCACCCCTCACAATGACAAAAATAGGGTAAAACCGTGGGGGGCAATTGATTACAAACATAATAGCCAAATAACTACAACTGATTGTCATGACCCTTACTAGCTTAGACTAACTCAACCTTTTTTTATTGTAACCAGGACTGGTATGAGATTGGTGCGGAGCCTGGACTTCTCCCACACATCCAACAGGGGGAGATCTGAAGGAGCATTCCAGATCTCAAGGGCAAGTATCTCGTTTCGGGGACACTAAGCCCACTCCCCTAGGGATTGAAGTCGTTCCTGTGGTCCTTACACACAACTTGGAGCGCTTCACCCTCATGACGTGCTGTGTCCACCCTGTCTCTTCCTGTCGGAAGGCCAGATCATTGCACAAGCCATTCCAATACCTCGTTTTATGTGCGACGATCTGGACCTTTCCGTTTTCTACACTGAAGTGCTGGGCGAAGAGAAGCCCTTTATGTGGTGTGGCCTTAAGAGCGACGGGCATTCGATCCAATTCAGGGGATGATGGACATGGGAGCAGATGTGATGGCCATTCCTCCGCACACATGGCTGTCACAATGGGAGTTGCAAAACGTAAGCAGCTCATTTCTGGGAGTTGGGGGTTTTCAATCAGCGAGAAGGTTTAGGAGCAAAGTACAAATTATGGGGCTGAATGGGCAATTGGCGTCTGTGCGCCCATTCGTTTTGAATTTCAAGTTTACTCTGTGGGGGAGAGATGCCATGTCCCAGTGGGGGGCAAAATTGGACTTACCTGCCCCTCAGGATTTTTAGGTGTGGCTACTGAAGAGTGCTCTACCCTAAGACTAAATTGGTTCACAGATACACTAGTCCAGGTAGAAGAGTGGCTGCTGAACAAACAAAAATTAAGTGCACTCGCTCAGATCGACTGGCTGTAATGGTCTGTCCGAAATTTCTCTCATCTGTCTCATGATTTTTGTCATGAAAAGGGACAGAAACTGAGACGACCGAAAGATGCTGTTTAATATCCTGGTTTGATGAAAGTCTGCCAAGCTTACAAGGCCGAGACATGGCTCCCAGCCTGCCAAGTAATTGTGCAAAGAAGCACCTCGACCCGCTTCACAACAAGTCTTGGAATTTTCCTGCCTCTCAGACTTGGCTGGACTCTTTTCTGGAATAGCCTTTCGGTGGTCCCCACAAAAGACCCTTCATCTGTTCTACAACCACTGTGACTGACTGACTGAGATGGGAGAAGCCTCTTCCCCAAGGACTGAGACATGACACCCTCACATAGAGAAAACTCCTTTTCTTCCTGAGGATTGAGACTGGAACCTGGGGGCGAACTGGCGGGGGGAACAGAACAGACTGTGATGTCTGCTTGCAGGTAGTGATTATTGGGACTATCGGACCAAGAAGACAATGGCTTCAGCCCACAACTGATTAGAAACTATTGCATTATTTTCCACCCCTCTTTCACAATTCGCCATAGGATAAAAACCCCCAGGTTAGCTAGTCCAATTCAAGATCTTCCCCACGCTTGGAACGACCCCTCGACTGACGGAACCTCGGCTGGACCCCAAAGGACTCCGTCGCTTCCACGTCACGGTAGCTATAGCCTCCTCTTTTCTCTTTGCCCCTCTGCCTTTCCATATGTTTTCCCCGCTTTCTCTCTTCTCCCTCACATTTTGCTGTTTTCAATAAAGTCTGTAATCATTCAATAAGCAGTTTTCTCTAGTGATTTGAAGTTGGAAGCTTTCTGAATAGAAAAAATCACCACTGGTCTTCTTTCTGTAACACTGGAATGCTGTTTGCAGGGTGTCTTGTAGGTTTCATATCAACAAAACCACTAACAATGGACTAATATTTGAATAATTACCTCTCTTCCTACCTACCCAGAGAATGGAGGAGCTTCAGTATCAACAACTTCAACATTAGCTTCACAGAAAGGCAAACAGATCACTGAGGCTCAGCCAAGCCAAAACTGTAACACCATGGCTTTGTCTGTTTGTATAAAAATATATCATCAGCGAGAATGGAGGGGGAAAAAGGGAAAAGAAAAGGCAATTTTGGAACTAACACCCAGTATTAAATATAAGCTATAGAAGCTCTGTTTCATGTATCTCTCCTTGAACTGAGTACATGAAGTGTAACATTCTAACTCACTAGTTTTTTGGTGGATTTCAGAAGAGCACTTCAAAGCTCACAAGACAGAGCTGGGTTCTCAGGCTCAGCCACTGAGGTTTCTGGTCCCAGCTCCATGTTCTGCAGACAGATCACTGTCATTACTATACTACAGATCAATGACTGCCAAGTTCCAAAGGACACAAGCCAGATGAAAAACATTTAGAGAAAAAAGGTGAAACCATGGTGATGCATTTCCATGCCCTTAATACACAATAAATATCGGAACCAAAACCCCAAGTCTAATACACAGTCACATGGCAAAGGGAGAAGTAAAAATGATAGATACAAGACAGGAAAGAGTGAAGTGGGAGTGACTGATCAAGCAGTTCTAGGAGGCCGGAATTCTGGAGGGTTTAAGTTAGTTAAAAAATATATGGACACAATAACAATTATAAACACAGTTCCCCTCTTTTCTAGCAGTTCTGAACAGAAAGGTTATGAGGATCCATCCAAATTTCATCTTTTTGTGACTCTATCAAGAAAAGACCTTCATGTGGGTGTTTTCTGAAAGCATTTACTGAATTATCTGTTTGGCCTCTGATCCAGATCTGAACTTTGGTATGAATGCACAGACATTGGAATCATAGGGTAAAAAGCTGGGTTTGCACATCTGCTGGCTTCTGCATGTCAAATATTCCAAATAATTTTCTTTGTGTTTCTTCATCAAATTTTTAGATTGCAAAATGATAGTTTGCTCCCCAAGACTGAAAGGGAAGTGGTGAGCCAGTCTGTGGCTTCTATTTGATGCTGCTCTTGAAACTGAAAAGAGATCCTCCTAACATTAATTCTCTTTGAAGAAAATACCCATCTCTTGCTTCCCTTTCTGGTAACTGCTGGTTAACTCTCTGAAATACAGAGGCATCAGGGCTCGCTGCATTAACATGCCCTGATGAACACTGTCATTGGAGTGTCTTCTTGAGCACTCTTGCATTTGGTTGCAATACTTGAAGAGGCAATTACTCATTACTTCCTTTTCTCATTAGCATTGCTTTCCTTCAGCTAAATGGACTTTACAAAATAACCCCCCTTCTTTTTTTTTTTCAAAGCTCTCTGATTTGAAAGGCCTTCTGAAAGAGATTTCCAGTAAAATTAAATGAGTGCAGCTGAAATCCAAGAGCAGCTACTGGAGCAGGGGTAAGCCCTCTTTAAATCCATTCTCTGCCTTGAAAAAAGCCTACCAGCATTTGTGGTGTCCAATTGGTGTTTCTTTGGAAGAAGAGCTAGAATTAATTGTTGATGCTCATATTCAGTTGTCTGATACTGGGAAAAAAAGGAGAACCAAATTCTGTTCCTGATTTGTGTTTTTCTTTTTGAAAAATATAGTTTTTCCATCTGGGGTTTCTATCAGTTTTGGCACTGGTATTTAAAATACCTTGTTTTGCCATTTCTGTTTGAAAAACTGTGACTAACCCAAAAGTTATTTTCAGTCTTTGTGTTGGAGGGCCTCTAGCAAATGCAGGGCTGCTGTGCTGGATCCTCTACCCTTGGTACCCTTAACTCTGAAGAGCAGGCAACCCAAATGGAAAAGACAGAAGTGAGGGCAGGAGTAAGGTTTATTTTTCCATTATCAAAGTGGGGCATTAGGCTGGATCACTGTAGCCTTCCTGTGTCCTGTTTTAATCAGCTGCAGTGTGAGGAGCTGACCCAAAGCCTCCGGTCCAGCTGAGCATGTGTCTGGTCATCAGCCTTGTGTCCTTTCACCTCCAGTTTTAAGGAAGAATTGGCTTGGATCCCACAGTGGGGATGTGAAAGAACACTGATGGATGCAGAGAACACTGTCATCTTTAGAGACAGCAGGTTAAAAAGTGTAACTGTTGAACGGGATAATCTGGAACAACTTGATCAGCCTGGACATGAGGTCCTGGCTCCTCCTCCCACAGAGTGCTTTTGTCCAGGAGAACTTAAACCTGTGCCAAACATTCCCCAGTCAGCTCACTGTTTTCCTGGGACAACTGAATATTCACTTGACCTAAGTTCCATTTAGTCATGAATGACTTGCAACCACCCAGTAAAATCCACAAGGATCACCAGTTCCTGGGCTGGTTCTAGGATGTGCTGTACTCCAAGGGCCTAAAAAAGGCCAGGCTGTAGAATAGTGGAACTGGTGGGAGGCCATTTAGGCCAGCACAGATCAAAGGGGAGCTGCAGTGTGGCTGGAAAACAGGCTGAATTAGATACAGTGGGGCAGCCTGGGACAAGGGACAGCAGCTTATGATGGAGCTGTGGAAAGGGATCTCTCATTACAGATGATAGTGCCTTCAGAAGAATCCTGGAATCCCAGAATGGTTGGGGTTGGAAGGGACCATTTAGCTCATCCAGTTCCACCCTCCGCCATCTGGGCAGGGACATCCATCCCTGGACAAGGCATCCAAGTCACCTGAGCTGATGTGGAGAGAGATGATGAAAAAGCCTTGAGGTGGGCTGGGACAAGTATTTTCCAATTCTTTCTGTTGCTCACACAGGTACCAATTCATTTAAGAATTATTGCTCAGAGCTGGCAGTAACCCCAGGCAAGCAGATGGCAACAGAGGCAAAATTAACTATCAATGTCTCAGCAGGAGTCAGCAGGATTTTCTTGCTATTTTTATTTTTGTTGATCAAACAGCCCTTTCTAAAAAAAGCATTCAAAAGGTTTTGGGAAAGGAGACGCCCATGTAATCTCCTGACAACATTTTTGCATTTGACATTTCAAACTATTCCAATTTGCCCTAATGTCCCAGGTGGAACTGGTTTTAGTCCTATCTGAAGCTGCAGATGTTGCAAATATCTGAAGATTTCCAAGAGTTCTCCAATGTTGCCAAAATCCCTTTGTCTTTTCCATTTCACCTCTTCCTGCAAGGACCTGTGCATGTAAACCCTTCAAACACTTGTTGCTTGTCTGAATGAATCCATCTCCCTTCCCTTCCATCCTGTAGTAGCTGGATCTTGCTTGTTCCTTTCCCACTCCCTTGCCTGTCAGACCTGCTGGGGTCCAGGAATGCTGGCATGCCAGAATGCAATGGATTTTGGCATCATCCCCTGAGGAAAGCCTTTGGTCCAAC
>JALJVW010000008.1:0-28167 GCA_024865655.1 Emberiza elegans | reverse complement strand
TTGATAAATTTAAAAAATAGGCCCTCAGAGAGAAGAATTTGAGTTTCTAGTAGATCCAGGACCTCATATGTTGTGTGTTTTAAGATGCTGGAAGGAGTAAACTTAATGGAACACCATGTAAAATTGAATTGGCAAACAATAGTCCATTCAGAGTACGTGTAATTAAACAAGTAATAGTGAGTGGAAATTCTAAAGAAGGATGTGTTGACTTACTGTTTATGCCTAAGTTGAAATGTAACCTACTTGGCTGAGATTTACAAATAAAGTTGGCAATAGGGGTAGTTTTGAAGTAAGGGAAGATAGTAGCAACAAATAAGACATTAAAAGAGAAGATGAGAAGGAAATAAATTACCAAGTATGGACAGAAGGGGCTGATGGGGTCTTATTGGACATACCACCGATAGAGATGAAAATGAAACCCAGAACTACAGCCATCCGAGTCCATCAATATCCCATTTCAGCTGAAGGAAAACAAGGATTAACTCCCATAATAAAATAATTGATTCAAGATGGGATACTGGGCCCCATAATACACCATCTTACCAGTCAAGAAGCCAGACGGTACATACCAATTAGTATAAGATCTAAGAAAAGTCAATAAGCAAACTGTGGCTCGATATCCAGTAGTGTCCAACCCTTACACCTTGTTAAATAAAGTATCACTGGAACATTTGTGGTTTAGATCTCAAAGATATGTGTTCTGGGCGTGCCCATTAGCAGAGGAGAGTCAGGGGTGGTTCGCCTTTGAATGGTATGATGACAGCGCAGGGAGAAAACAGCAATATCAATGGACTCGATTGCCCCAGGATTTCACCAAATCACCAGATTTGTTTGGACAGGCACTGGAAGGGTTATTAGATCAATTTGAACCAAAACAGAATACCCAGATTTTACAGTAAGTTGATGATTTATTAATTTCAGGGGAGCAAAAAGAACCAGTTCAGCAAACTACCACAGAACTTTTAAATTTTCTAGGAAAAAAGGGGTTAAAAGTGTCAAAAAGAAAGCTCCAATTTGTGGAGCAGGAAGTGAAATATTTAGGACATTTCATTGGGAAAGGTTATAAGAAATAAGCAATGAGTAGAATTGAGGGAATCCTATCCCTGCCCTCCCCAAAGGTGCAACAGGATGTAAGAAAATTTTTGGGTTTGGTCAGGTACTGCAAATCCTGGGTTGATGGACACGCTAAGTTAGTAAAATTTTTATATGATAAATAAGTTGAGACAAGGACTTTTGAATGGACTGAAGAAGAAGAGAAGAAATTAGTAGATCTAAAGGAAAGATTGATAGAGGTTCCAGTTTTAAGTTTGCCTAATTTAGAAAGACCCTTTGGACTGTTTGTAAATGTAGATGAAGGAATTGCTTATGGCATATTAGTGCAAAAGTGGTGTGGAGAGGGGAAGCCAATTGCCTACATATCAAAATTACTAGACCCTGTGGTGAGAGGCTGGCCCACCTGCCTCCAATCAGTGGTTGCTACTGTGACTCTGAAGAAAGCCATAAACTGACTTTTGGAGGCAAGATTAAAGTACATAGCCTTCATGATATAAAATTGATATTAAGCAAAAAGGCCAGTCAATGGATTACAGGCAGTTGGTTACTTAAATATGAAATAGTGTTAACTAATGTGTTAATAACTGATATTGATAACACAGAACTTACAACTACAAAATCCCTGTAGAATCCCGTGCAATTTTTATATGGGAAATCAGAAGGCAACCTTGAACATTGTTGCGAAGAATTAATTGATCTACAGACTAGGGCACGAGAAGATCTACAAGAACTACCTTTATTAGATAGAGAAGTGCTCTTTGTAGATAGCTCTTCTCGAGTTGTAGAAGGAAAAAGGATGTCAGGCTATGCAGTCATAGATGAAAAAAGTATGAAAATAATAGAAAAAGGAAAATTACCAACTAAATGGTAAGCCCAGCGCTGTGAATTATATGCACTATTAAGAGGTTTAATCTGGCTAAGATACAACAAGGGAACTATCTATACTCATTCCAAGTATGCTTCTGGAATAGTGCACACTTTTGGTAAAATCTGGGAGGAAAGGAGGTTTATAAATACTAAAGGTAAAAAGTCAGTTCATGAAGAATTAATAAAGGAGATGTTAAAAGCGCTAAAACGGTTGGGTGCGCCTCCCTGGTGGGTTGGACAGACCTGGCCAGGGGCTCAGCAGTGGTGGCTGTTTCCCAGGGAGGGACACACAATGTGTGGCGCAGTCAGTCCGCCCCCGTCAGCTACCAGGGCCTTTTTTTTTTGTTTTCTTAATTTTTCCTCTAGAGTGTGGCTGGAATTAAGCTAGGTAGCCAATATGGGCACCAGGTTGTCTACCCAGCAAAGGGAAATTTACCTCCAAGTTGCAGGAACCCTGAGGGTGGGTGTCAGTTTTTCTAAGGGAAAGTTGAAGGGGTTTGTTAAGTTTTTTTAGTTTCCCCATTATCACCCCACAAGAGATTTTGAAAGAGCAGTTTTGGAAAAAAGTAGATATTGTATTAACTGATGCTACCAAGAGGGGTGACCCTTCTGTTAAAGACAGTTTCATGAAGTTATATTTGTTAACCTGGGATGTCATCAAAGAAAGGGAAAAAGAATCTAAGAAACAATTAGAGAGTTTGTCCCCAGTTCTTCCTGGATCCCCTTGTCTACCACCTCCTTCTCCTGTTCCCACTTCCCCTACACTGGGTGGACATGGAGGAGCAACCCGTCAAACACAGATGCAGGGCTACCACTGTCTCCATGGCTCCCCCAAGTCCCCTCGGTACCCTTGCCCTGACAGTGGTGGCCACACTGTCAGGGACCTCACCCTAGTCCCCCATTCCAACCCCTTTATTCCCATGGACAATCCTAGTTATGTGTCCCAAGGCAGTTTTATTTCCCAAGATGGCTCCCTTATCTGTCCCAGAGAAGCACCACAAAATGGCCAATCCCTCATGACAGGTGCTTCTCTTTCCCATAATGCTTTCCTTCCCTTTCCTGCACAAACCCCGGACCTCTCCTTTCCTTCCCCTAGCCCCTCCTCTTCCTCTGCAGCTCATGATTTTACTCCTCCCATTTGTCCACCCGTCGATCCTCCTACTGCTCCTCCCATTGCTCCGCCCCTTCCAGCTGTGTTGACAGGTCCCTCTCATGCTCCTGGGTCATCAACACCACCTATTTCAGAAATTGTCTCTGCCCAAGTCTCCACCCCCAGCCACAGGGCTCCGCCCACAAGCTTCCTGTTTCCCATGCCCCTGCTTCTGGTTCCCATGGTAATGTGGGGGTCGGGGCAGTGGGGCCTGAGAAACAGGAAGGCCCAGATAACACCAGTCTGAATTTCCTGGTCCCAGTCACGTACAATGTGAGGGGAGAGCACCCAAAATGGAGCCCATCTTGTATCAGAGCATTAAGGAACTCTGTAGGGCAAAAAAATAATTTGGTCAGAAAAGCGAATTTTTCCGGAGCATTTTAAAAGCAACGCTTGCCTCGAACATGCTCATCCCTGCTGATTTAAGACAGCCGTTTAGTTGCCTGATGCCCTCCGGCAGAATACAAATTATGGGAAAGAACATGGAAGCGGTTAGCAGGGGACCTTCTTCCAGAGCTCCTGCAGAGTTCCGACTGCTCCACCCATGCAGAGGAAAATCATATTACCTTAGATCATTTAGTCGGTGAAGGTGACTGTGAATAAGCCCAGAAACAGGCTTGGGGGGATCCCTAAAGAAGTTTTAGATAGGGTAAAAGAAGTAGCAGAGAGAGCCTTTTTTACATGCCTTCAGAGGAGCCCGTTCTATCTTACATGCCTTTGAGACAATCTTTTTCAGAACTGTTTATCAATTTTGTCAATTGGGTGTGGACAGCAGTTGAAAAAAAGAGCCAATGATCCAAGTGTTCAGGAACAACTAACTTTAGAAATAGTCACCACCAATGCTAATGACACATGCGGCAGAGTTCTTTTAGCCCTTCCCACATCTCCACCACCTACCCTTGACCAGCTGATCGAAGAATGTACCCATAAGGCAGTGCTAATGACTGAGGACATTTCAAAGAAGACCCCACAACAGGAGAGGATGGCAGCTCCAGCTGCCCTGGCGCCAAGTAACCTGCTTCTGAGAGTTGTATGCAAGTGTTTCCACTGCAGCCAAGAGGGACATTTCATTAGCCAATGTCCTTCTTGGAGAGGGTACCCCTGCAAAGAGGAGGACCAGGAGAAACAGGGGAAGGAGAAGCCCTTCAGGTTTCAAAAAACTAAATACTGAGCATGGACCTGCCCCGCGTGTAGATAAAAAAGGGAGCAGGCCGCAAGGAAACTACTGGCAAAGACATTAATACCTAAATAATGACAACTGATGAAAGAGAACCATATTGGCTCAAACTTACTAATTCTGTTTCTTTCCCCAATCAGGACTGGAAGGAGATCCTTGCAGAACCAGGACTTCTCCCACACATCCAACAGGCAGAGAGAAAGTCCTCCACCGCCAAAGAGGAGATGTCCATGTTTTGCCACCATATTTGAGGCTCTGTAAAGCCCTCTTTACTATTAACTTCTTAAATTGCTCCTTTGACAACTTAAATCCACCAGTCCTGTGGCATTTCCAGCAACATCATCAGCTGCAACCTGAAGAGAGACCCCCAGTATTAGTAAGAGACCTGAGTCGGGGGAAATCTAGGGTCATTTTAAGTTTGTGACCTGGAGTTGTGGCTACGCATGCATATCCACGCCCTCTGGGTATCAAGTGGATACCCAGAAGGTGGGTGAAACCCTATACACCCACTGGAAAGGTAGTAGTGCCAAAAGTTGTCATTCCAACCCCCCAGGAAGACCCCATCGACGAGGCCGTTACCTCAAACTGTTGGCGCCATAAACGGAGAGGAGAACCCTGACCCCTCTCTCTCTGACTCCGTTTCCAGTCAGACAAATGGCATGTTATTAACATTACTTACTCATTTTATATTATTATTTTATTTCCCCTTAGGCATCCTCTGCCTGCTCCAAGCTGTACTCCTCCTCCAGCTGTCGGATGCGTGGATTGTGCCGCAGCCCTGCAAAAACGTTTGGGTAACCCTGGCCCATGCTCTCTAACAAGACCACTTGTGCCTCTCCACCTCAGCAGCAGAAAATCCAATGTCCACCTGCCTGGTGGGGATTCCTGCAAAGTTAAGTGAGTACCCTGTAGAGAGCTTTGTAGACATTTGGCTAGCTGAGAGAGGGCATGTAGACACAGTACCATTAAGAAACTGAGAAGGACACAGGCCTAAGAGTCAGCAGTCAGTGTCCAATGACAAAACTAGGCCATTATAACCTTGCTGCAACATGAGGATGTGGGAGAGCAGGGCCCTGCCAGAATAGAAAGAATAGTTCCAATAGTTGCAATGAGAAACCTAAAAAAATGTAGAAGTAGGTGTAGTTGGATGATAAGTAAACCAACCAATCCTGAGCTCAGCTTTGCAATATGTATGAACTTCATTAAATCTAATATAAATGTACGTGACTATCGATCAATAAACGAGATCTGCTGATCACCCATATTGGCGTGCCGCTTTTCTCCCGCCGATCCTACAAATGGTTCCTACAGTACCCCAGCACCATCCTCAACATTCAAGATGAGCTTGACAAAAAGAATCCACCTGATCAATGAGTCGAGATTTATAGGTACTGGGGAATGGTAAATTATGTCTAAACACCAGTTGTGAATCCCTTGGCAATCTGGCGCAAGTGGGTGTGTAACCTACCTTATACTGAGCAAGAGCCCCAAGAATTCAAGCTCCTGGGCTTGGCAAAAGTGGAATTTTGTGTCCAGTTTGAGTGTAAACCTAATTCTTGTCCCGATCTCTATGAAAATATCAAGCAACATAAAGTACAATTTCAGGCAAAACAATGGTGCACACATATTACCAAAATTTGGGCTCCCTCAATGGATGACTTGTATGCTTGAAAACTTGATAAGGGAATGTTTTCAATCTGCAGAGACTGAGCATACCCAGGAATCCCTTCTTGTCTTCTAGGAGGTCCATGCACCCATGGGGCATCTTTCCCTCACTCTCCCCAACATGACCCAAATTCCAATTCAGCATTCCAAAGCTAAAGCAAAAACACTAAAAAGGGGTGCAAGCCAATTCAATGAACACTGAAATTTACCATTGGGAAAAAATCTGAAAGGGTTGCTGTCTCCGTGTTTCTTCCATGGGTGGCAGCAGCCAAAGTGTTGAGCAAATAAGGAAACCTAGAATGTTGGTTTACGAAGCAGGCAAACTCAACATGGACTGCCTTGAGTAACCTCCTCGAAGACAAGGAAATCACCAGGAAGGCAACCCTTCAAAATTGGGCTGCCATTGATTTTCTGCTGCTGGCACATGGGCATGGGTGCTAGGAATTTGAGGGGCTGTGTTGCTTCAATTTTTTCACCAGAAGCCAAAGCATCCACACGTCCATCCGAGAAATGAAAGACCTAATTGGGAGTGTAAAACAGGAGAGTGAAGATTGGTTTAAAGATATGTTCAAGAACTGGGGCTTATCTGGATGGCTGCTTTCTATAACCAAAGACACTGGTTATTTTATTATCATTTTGTTTCTAGTTTCTTTGGGTTTTGGAATTCTACAGCACCTCTGCTGCTGAGCCATCCTCACCTGCAAAGACTGTCGTTGCCACCGCCACCACCAACCAAGAATGGCTGGAAAGAGATCAACGGGACGGCACCGAAGGAGTTGTACCCCTCCCCAATTTTGCATTGAAAGTTATAAAACAAAAAAGGGGGAGATGTGGTAGTTTGATGTTTGGCTGCTGTTTTAATATAAAAGTTAAGAGTTTCTATGTTAGTCACAATGGTTTCTCCCATGTACCCCGTTCTATTCCCTCCAATTGGTTCAATCCTAAGTTGTTTACCTCAAAGTTTTCCCGCCATTTGTTTGTCCCTCACTGTGTCTGTCTCCCTGCTCCTCCCCTCATTCCCTTATATGCCCCTGCCAATCCCGGTTACCCTGCCCCTTACTCCTGTCAATTACTGTTCCCACTCCCCTTGTGTTCCAGAATGTTCCCTATCAGTTAGCCCTGTTTCAATGATTTATTGGTTTAAGAGGCTTCTTCCTTCTCCTGAGTGCTCCCTATTGACTAAGTGCTCCCTATTGACTAAGTTATGTGATGTTATCCTCCCCTAAGATCCCCCCATTGGTTAAGAGTTGTATCCACCCTCGTACCCTCCCCTCTTTAAAAAGGGTCACCAGACCCCCTTTTCTCTGGCATTTGCTCCTGACCCCCTTTTCTCTGGCATTTGCTCCTGCAAAATTTTTCTCCTGACCCCCTT
This sequence comes from Emberiza elegans, assembly GCA_024865655.1. Taxonomy (NCBI): domain Eukaryota; kingdom Metazoa; phylum Chordata; class Aves; order Passeriformes; family Fringillidae; genus Emberiza; species Emberiza elegans. The sequence goes on along the minus strand of JALJVW010000008.1, from coordinate 20,883 downwards.
TTCCTTTTCCTTCTTCTGGCATTTGCTCCTGACCCCCTTCGGAAAATAAATTTTCTTTGGAGACTCAGGCAAGTGTCTTTTCCTGTTTCCTTCACTTCTGGTTCCTTGTGCTGAGCCCCTGCGGTGTCACCCATACCGCGGCAATCACTGGCCCCCGGGACGATCTCAACAGAAATCCGGGGGCAGCCATCCTCATGTGTGCCCCCTGGCCACCAAGGATGAGCTAGCTGGTGGACCTCCACCCCATGGCCACAGACTGCTCTCGCACCCCCACCTTTTAGACTGCTGTTAACTCTTCATCTGTATCCTAAAATTAGACCTGTACTCTGATTGTTATTCAGTTCTGTTAAATATCAATCCTTCTCTCTGTCACTTGGCCACTCCCTGTGGATTCCCTATTGGCTCCCATGCATTTATCTTCTCCCCTCCCAAGTTGTCAATCCTCCCTATCCCTACCCTTTTCTCCAGAACTTTCTCTGCCAATCTCTTGGTACTCAATGCCCCATTTATTTATTTGTATTATTCCCCTGCCCTGTTTTCCTTGATAGGTTTGTAGGATGTTAGTCCCGCCTCAGACTCCTCCCCAGCCATGCCCTTATTGGTTAGTTGCCCTAAACCACTCCTCCTGAGTTGTGATATAAAATACCCCTTAGTTGGGGTCTTGGGGTCCTGGGCTCTGGGAGCCTAAAGTGTTGTCATCCACCTAATAAATCCTCCCAGTTCTGCCCCAAGATCCGTGTCGCTGTTCTCTGTCCCTGCACCAGACCACCAATATGTGGGATGTGCAGAGCTCGCAGGGGGTATGTCACAGCCCTGTTGTCACACAGCCGGGACACTATAAAATCAGGCACTGAAAAAAAACTGGTAAGAACACAAGCATAGGCAGCAAGCCCAGATCAGGTAACAATACTCGATTTATCATCTTGAGAAGACCAGGAATATCAAGAGAGTAAACTGTCCTGGACCCCCATGGGTGTTGATAGCAACAAGGGTTGTGAGCCCCCAGAGGAGCCCACCAAACCCCTCTGATAAGTGCTTCCATATTATCTATCCTGCAAATGTGCAAAGCGCAGTTCTCAGACTCCGCACTAATCCTTACCCTGAGTGTGTTGACTTTTCACACTTAAAAACCTGTGTAGAAGATGAGAAAACTTACCGACTACTTGAAAATATAGGTACCCATAAACAAAAACTAGTGGGGGAATGCCCTTGAAGAGAAAGAGGGCCATGCACTGACAAAAAAACAGGAAAAAAGATCATTAAAGGATCAGACTTAATAAAGGAAAAGGAAATAAAAGGAATAATTAAACCAGGGGTAGAGATAAAATTAACAAATGGAAAAAATTTGGTTTTAGATCTAGTAGAAAGAATAAGCCATGAGTTCAACGTGTCAAATTGTTGGATATACGGCGGTACCAGGACAGCAGAAATGTGGCCCTGGGAGGGTATCACACTCAGCCCTCAAGAAACTCTAAAATTAATAAAAGATCTGGACGGAGACTGAACACCAGACAGACTAAATGAAGAAAAGGTTTGAAACTTAAAAGTCTGAGGTAATCGAGGAAGAGTGTATATGGAGAAGGGGATTGAAATTTCTTTCTTATGTAGGTGAACTGTCTTGTAAGAGGTATCTAACTACCAATGACACCCAGGAGTGGTGAATTCCCCAGAGTAAACATCTGTATTGGGCTCGAGAGCAAAAACGAGGCTGTACATATATACAGAGAGAACAATTGTTAGAGTGTATAACTAACCAAATCCCTACCAAGATGAGCCCCAGCTGTCTAAATTTTGGAACAAAAATGAAATTAGAAATACAAAATCACCAAAATTCTGGAAAAGCCTGAAAGGATTGTTTTGGATCTGTGGAAAGATGGCTTATGTTATGGTACCAAAAGACTGGGAGGGGAGTTGTACATTAGGTGTGATAAAACCATCACTGTTTTTACTCCCTTTACTTTACAAAAGATGACAGTCAGTATTCAGGGATACCCCTTTATGATGAATTAATAGGTAGAAAAGAGATCTGATTGGAGGAACACAGAGATGGGGGGGATGAAGGGTGGGCTCCAGAGAGAATTATTGAAACTTACAGCCTTGCCACCGGGCACGGGATGCCTCATGGGGGTATAGAACCCCCATTTACAAGCTAAACGGAATTATAAGATTACAAGCTTGTTGTTTTGCACTAAATAGTTTATTTAGTTGTTATTTTTTGCACTGGGTTTTTGGTACATGGTCTGTTCCATTTCCCCTTTCCCCCCAAAAGCCTGAGGGTAATGGTTTGTCCCAATCTTACTCCTTCCCTTGCCCTTTCTGCACTTGTATCTCATTGCCTGTGGCCCCCTTCCTCTGCCCCCCTTCCCCTCAGCTTAAAATCCCCCTGGGAGGAGATCCCCCCTCTTTTCCACCTGGGAAGACACCTGGACCATTGGGTGTCTCCAATCTAGGAAATAAAATAGGACTTTGTTCCTGAGAGGAGAAGAGCACCTTTTGTCTTTTGCCATTGCCTTATGTAAGATTAGAAGGGCTAAGGCTGGATTGGACCCAGACAGCCTGCCAGGCATAATTTTACACAAGCTCTTCTAGAAGCCATTTCTAACAAGGCAAACTTAGTCTTAAATTTGTTATCAGCACAAGGTCACCAAATGAGGACCACCATTTACCAGAACTGACTAGCCCTAGATTACCTGCTGGCCAAAAAAGGGGGGTTATGTGGAAAGTTCAGTTCATCTGAATGCTGCATAGAAATTGATGACCATGGGGAATTAATTAAAAATATTACTAACAGAATTAGAAAACTCACACATGTACCAGTACAATGGTGGACCCCATTGATATAAGCCAGTTGGTGGGATAATATCTGGTGCAGCGGTCAGTTGGCCAAACGAGATGTCCGGCTAGCTAGGGGCCGGCAACCGCTAGCAGCGGGGGCTTCTGACCCGGTGTCAGGGCCCCAGGTCAGTGCCTGCAGACACCTCCCCACGGCCTGGTGAAGAGCTGTGCCTGCGCGGACGAGGCCAATGAGAAAGCGTAGCTGCTTATAGCAAAACAAAGAGAGCGGACCTCCTCTGTAGACTAAATCCAGGCTCATTAGTGCCAGGGCGGCCAACAGGGGAAGGACCCAGAACCTGGGAATGCATCAGGTTATAAAGGGGGAGGAATCCAGGGGAGGGGTTGGTACATAAACCAACCAAAGAGAACCAAGGTGGGGACTAGAACAGAGTGACACACAGTAGGGTCCAATGGATACAAAGCTAAGGAGGGGCCCCGGTCTCTGCGCCAATCAGTAAGCTCCCTTGGGGGAGCATTCTGGAAGAACAGGAGGGGTACAGAATGATTGACGAGGCACCGAGGTGGAGTTGAGGGAGGGGTACATATACCACAATAGGACAACAAGGGAGGAGAACAAATGGATACAATCTGTAACAGGAAACTTGGAGGATTGACATTCTCGGGGGCGGGAAAGGAGAACAAGGGCAGAACCATTACATAAACAGGGGAGGAATGGAATTGACCAACAGAACACACTACAACAATCTGGAATGGAGAATGGTGGAAAAAGATGCTATTAGTGGTGGGAGGGGCACTCATGAGTTTGATTTTCCTTCCTTGTTTAATACCTTGTGTAATTGGAATGATAAATTACAAGGTCCAGACTTACCTTGAAAGGTTGAACGATGAGAAAATTATGATGATGAAAGAAAGCCAAAGAGAAGAGAAAACAGAATGCAAAAGAGATGTATGAAAAATACCAGAAGTTAGGGAAATATTATCAAAATTATAAAAGTCCAGTTTAATAAGTTAAGGGTGATGCAGGCAAAAGCCTGATCAAAGAATTAGAGAGGGGATTGTTAAAATAAAATTTAAATTTTTAGTGCTAGAATGGTTGGTTAAACTGTAAAATATGTATGTAAGGATGAATATTTTCTTAATGCAGGTAACAGATCATAATGGGTTGTATAAGAAGCCAGTGTTGTTGTGTATGTATGGAGGGGGGATGGAACTGGGGAGGAAATGGGGTGGCAATCTTTGTGAAATGACAGAGAAATTTCCAGAAACATTACATCACGAAACACAGCCATGATTTGAACCAGGATTGGAAGAGAGACCAGCCAATGAGGGGTGACAATGTCAAAATGATTGGACCCGGACGACCCAAGTTACAAACCAATCAGAGATTGAAAAACAAACCTATCACAGCGTGGATCCTGAGCTCCCCAATCCGTTGACAGAAAAGACTTTAAAAGGCCTGAGGTGCTGACACCCCTGGAAACACCCCCTGTATTGGAGCTACTTTGTTCTAAGTTGTTGATACAGTCTCTGGCTTATCCAGAGACTTAGCTTCCAGTTGTTTGCTCTGTAATAAACAGGCTTACCCTTTTCTTTCACGCAGTAAGTGTCCCTTTTGTTCTTTAAGACTTTACTCTTTTTAAAGCCTGTCCACAACACAACAGCTCTCAGTTCACATGTGCATCTGCAGGACTGCAAGTGTGCATGTCCACATGATAAGAGTTTGTGAGGCTTGGTTCAAGGGTTGAGGCACAGTTCTCCTCTGAAATGAGCCTTGGGCTGCCCACTCAAAGGTAGAAATCTCAGAGGCTGCTGAGAGGCCCATGAGAGACAGCCCAGAGGTGGAGTTGGCGCTGCTGTGGAGAGGAGAGGGACAAGGGTGAGGGGCTCTGTGGTTCCTCTTTATTACTTCAAAGAGAATTGCATTGTCTTGAGGCAGTCTTCACCGCCTGAGGCAGAAGTAGAAGAAGCCTTCCAAAACCCCACAGGGTGCAGAGATGCCTTCAAGCACCTCTCTGGCAATTGCTGCTGGCAATATCCTCCCCACACACTGCAGGCAACAGTCAGCCTCAGAGAGCTGTGCAGCGTTTCTTGGACAACAGCTTTGCTGCACTCTCACCTCCAGCTTTGGCTGTAGATGGCTGAGCTGCAGCGGGCATGGGGAAAGGCCTGCAGGCCCACAGTGAATCTGAGTCGTGAGCCCAGAACAGCAGTTCCCTGGCGTGTTGGTTTCTTGCAGTTCCTCACTTTCTCCATCTGAGATGGGCACTCTGTCACTTCTTTCCTCATGGAAAGCCTCCTTCTTCATAATCCTACATTCCAGTCTTAATCTCCCTGAACCAAAACTTAAGTCCCAAAATAGCAATTTGGAGCCACACAAAACCTGCAACTGCCACACTCGCTCAAGCAAAACACCACAGCACACTTCCTGTGTTTTGTTCCACCTTCGGCTTTTTTCCCATAGCCAGTGGGAAAAGACTGTCATTTTTATTATTGTCTCTGTTATCAAATTAAATTTTAGCAATGTTCCTGTGACTAATATCACGTTCCTTCCCCTCTGTACCTCACACAGCCTGGCTCCAGCTTTCTGCTCCTTAATCCTCTTTGTGCTCTTTGGGGAGGGACTGTCACATCCCCCATGACCTAAGTCACCATCTCAGGTCTCCTTGATGTGCTGAGCACTGGACAGCCATCCTTCCCAGAACATCCTTCCTCTCTGCCCAAGCCTTTCTGATTCAGGCCAGAATCCCAAATGAGGCTTGCAGAGAAGTTATGATGCGTCACTCCTCACCAGCATATCCTTATTCTGTTGCAGGACAGCCTTGTTATTGGCCACTGCTGGGAAAGCCGGCTGAGGCTGGCACAAACAGGTCCTGCACTGCAGTGCAAGTTTCTCAGAGCTCCTGTCACAGCCCCAGCCCTGCTCCCAGCTCTGTGCATTCTACCCCTGTGACCACATGGCAGATGTCGCCGAGGCTGCTGCCTTCCCAAGAGCGTCTCCCTGGACGAAGGGGGATAGCCCAAACGAGCACCAGACGCTCACGCAGGGAGATGACAGATATCAGCACAACCAAAGAAAACAGAAGAAGCCTTCTGTTTGGGGTTCCATCCGCTGTTCATTAACAGAGAGGCTGAAGGGTCCCAGGGACAGAGAAAAAGCCCCGAGCATGGGAGGTTCCAGGGTATATAACTGACTAAAGGTAGGTGGGGTAAAGCAACTGGGGAACCCATGAGTAAAGGGATAAGGGAGGTACAGAGGTGGGGTGAGTGGATAATAACCAATGGGGAAATAGAGGAGGCCTACATGAACTAATAAGGAAGTAGGGAACAGTGAACATTTTGGAACTGAGGAAGGGACTGTGAGTGATGTCACAACAGCAGTTAGCATAAAGAACAAAGAACTGTGGGAAAAGACCTTAAGTTCTATAATTTTAAGTGTTGGATCATCCCAGGGTATTTCTGTCCCTCCTTCCTCCACATGAGATACTACATACCCCAAAAGAAACATCCGCAACAGGCAAGAACGTACTGCTTTATAAATCTATTTATTTATATATTACCACTGAAATAGGTACCATTTTCAAGTAACATAAAATACTCCAGTTGGTACTGGTAACATTTACATCAGGATGGTGCGGGCTGAGGTGATTCCAAAGAAATCCAGTTGTCCTGTGAATAGGCACTGTCAGCCATGGGAGCGATGGGTTGAGGTGAGGGGTCTTCCCCTAGGTACTTGTACAGCTGGGTGAGCTCTGCTGCAAAGGTTAGAGAAGAGTCCTCACAGATATGGATTAAGAGCACAGTTAAAGAAAGAATTGCACTGTAGCAGTTTCCATGGAGCACTGCTAGGAGCTGCCTTGGCACTCCAGCATGGTGACAACAGTTTAATGCCCACTGAAGAAATAAGTAACTCAAGGGAAAGCCAGCTCACTTGTGTCTCCTCAGGCGATGTAACATGACTATGGCACCAATCTGCATGCCAAGCAGCAGTGCAACCAAGGCTGCAGCAGTGCCTAGGATACAGATCGTGCACAGCTCCCAGGTTCCAGCAGTCTCAGCTTTTTTGCCCAGGAGATGACCCTGGCAGGAGAAAAGACAATGCAAGAGGCAATGTTTGTAGTCTGCACTAGGGATAATCCCACAGTCTGCTTCAGATGCCCAAGGATTATTGTCTTCAGAGATCTCTTCCTCTGGCTCTGGTGTCTCAGCATCAGAGACCAAGAGGGATCCCATGAAGTTCTCATGAACAAGAGCCCAGTGTGTGCCAGGGAGCAGCACTGCCCCTGTCTTTTCCTCTGGGTTGCAGGCCAGGGCTGTGTGCTGGACAGCTGCTATTCATCCATGGAGAGCACTGAAGGGATACAGCAGAAATGCTCCTATTTCTTTAAGCAAGTATGTCCCAAGCACTCACTTGCTGAATGTCTCTGAGGCTGAGCAGGTGTGCTAGTGTCCCGTATTGCCTCTAATTCTTCATCTGAGCCTGTAACACTGTCATTTTCATCCACAGGAGAGGTCTCTGGCACAGATTCAAAATCTGTCTCTACACAAAAAACATTGGACACTTTAACCACAAGCCACTGCCCCTTCCCACAAGCATGGTACCATGGCCTGGGCCTTCTGGCAAGTGGCAGTGAGGAGCCCACTATCCCCAAAGACAAGAGGAAACCATGGCTGAGTTTTCTGTAATGAAACATGAAATGCAGACCCAAATCACCCAAGACTTAATCAACCAAATGACCCACAGAAAGAATGCCTTCTGGCTCCTACTCATACTTGAGGTTCAGCTTCAACCCATCCCTGAGCCTGAGGTTTGGCAGGGGCAGCAAAGACTTCATGGGATGTAATTTCTGCCTCCATGCTGTGCTGGGTGTTAGGTGAAAACAAATTCAGCAGAGGCCTTTTCCCAACATCTGGCTGCCAATGTCTGCACACAGCAACTCTAGCCAGTGATGCTACATCTGCAGCAGCAGCTGGAGATGCCCCCAGCAATCATGTGGAATCACAGTTGCGAGCAGACGCTGTGCTGGACCGTCTCTAAGGCTCACTCACTTCTGGCTATCCAAGATTCAGAACATCCCTAGAGGAACCAAAAGCTCAGCATCCCAGGTTCCGGGATTAACAGATTAGGATATACAAACCAGATGGCGCTTCACCTAAGGCAGTCAGGAGCTCCTCTGGAACATCAGGCAATCCTTCAGGAACTGTGTCATAATTCTTCCCTATGTTAGATTTATAAAAGAATGTTACACCTATGAAGGTAAATTTCTCATGAAGAACACAGGGAAAAGGAGTGCTCATTCTTGTGAAGGCAGTAGAGACTGACTACTCACGCTTGAGGTACCAGCTCGGAATCAGCATGGTATCTGCCTCTAGCTCAGGGGCTGAAAGAGGACTCTCTGTGTCCAAAACTACAACCAAGCACACACAAGGAGTTCCCATCACATTTAATCCTCTCATGGTCACACATCATGGCCTGGATGTGGAAGGTGCTGACAGGGGACACACAGGTGGTTCTGTATTCTCATAGCTGCAGAGGGGTCTGGCTGCCCTTGGGACACTGAGCTGGCAGCTCTCACATGAAGTGAAACGCCATGGCATGCCCACACGACCCCCCTCCAGCCCTGGAGCCAGGCCCGGAGGCTGGATAACCAGTGCTGAGTGATGATAACCAGAACGGAGTGATGGATAAGCGGTGCTGAGGTTCTGGCCTTGAACTGCCCCTTCCTGCCTCCTTGCTCTTTAGGAATCTCTGCCCATGCTGCACCCTAAAGCAGCTGCAGCCCCTCACTCCTCCCCGGTGTCTCTGCCCCACTGCCCACACCGCGGTGGCTCCTGGCTCAGCAGGCCCTAGTCCTGGCCCCGCTGCTGCCAGCCAGGGCTATGTGCTGGCCCCTGCCTGCCTACCTGCTCCCTGCCCAGCTCTTGGAGCACTCTGGCCATTCTGGGCTTGCAGGGCCAGGAGAAAGAGGAGCAGGAGGTAGTGGCCCAGGACCATGATCCCCCCTGCTCGCAACATTCTGCTGCTGCTGCTGCTGCTGCAGCTGCTGCTGCAGTGTTGCCCAGAGCAAGCACTGAACAACAGAGGGGAGCTTTGGAACCTCAGATCTAACAGAGCTCTGTGACCTCATGACATAGTGGTGTCTCTGAACTCCCCAATGTATGCCCACGTTGCCTGTGAATTCCTGGACCTCCCCTCTATTGAATTTCCGTTTTTTCATAGGAATAGAAGGAGCAAAACAGAGAAGGGTCGATGTATTCTGGGAGGCAGCACTGTGTGCATGGGAATGCAGAGGCACTCCTATCTTATTCCTCAGAAACCCCCTATGAGAAGCCCTCTATGAAGGCTGCTGTAAAAAACCCAGATGCAAGTGTCTTTCTTTGATAGCATTTTTGTCTGACAGCATTCTGGCAGGAAACCTGCTTTTCCCATTACTTCTACTACAGTTTCATCACCATTGATGGCAAACACTGCTTCCATCCTCCACTCTTACTCAAACATGGGTGTGCAGTGCTCACGCTTCTCTCAAGGGAGTCTGGTTGATCCCCCGTCCACGTCCAATCCTACATCAAGCTCGCAAAAAGAGCCCTGCTAACTCCTGAGCCAAGATCCCTTTTCCCTTTGAGGCACATGTAGCCCTTGTGCCACCATCAGGCCTGGTGTCCTGTAGAGTAACCCATGGTCAAAGCCCCACACTCCTGCTGGGAACACAGAGTGCCAGGGATTCACCTCTAGAACCTGCCTGTGTCTGGCTCACTGCAAGTGGCACAAGTAAATACCACATGAGCCCCAGATCCATCAAGCCCTCATCCAGAGGCCCTGAGCTCCCTCCTGCTTTTCCTCAGACACCATGAGGTACTGCCACGGGACACACACAAATAAATGTGTTGGCTGCTGCAGATTACCGTTAACATGGGTGGCCTTTTAGCTGAACAGCTCTTCTGGGAAGCAAATATTCATGACTTCTGTGTGCCAGGAACGCTACATTCAGAATCTCTTGGAAAGCCTTAGAGAGTGCCTTTGGTATCATTTCCCCAGAAGCATCAGTTAAGCCCCAGGTGTTTAGAACTGCAAGCACAGAGGCACTGCCTGATTTCCACCCCTGGGCTGTCTCTCCAAGGCTCATAAGCAGTCTCCAGCTGACTGGAGAAACTCAGCCAATGCCGTGATCAAGCACAGATCACTGCTCACCTTGAAGGCTGCAGCACATAATGAGCAGAGGGCCCTACCAGGCTGGAGGGTGTCTTGGTGACATCGCCTAGCCAGAAGCCAGGCAGGCTGCCCAGCTGCCTCGGCCTTGGGTCTGAACGCCATCTCAAGCCTGATATAGATGGATACTGAGTTGATTTGCTCTTGCAATTAAAAAATAATTACTGTGTGAATATTAAAAAAAGCTTTAGTGATGTACTGTTATGTTATTGTAGTTTAGATGTCCTTCTGTTCTCCCCATAGGTCCCTTTCCCCCTGGTGAGAGTCAAACAGCCGGGGTTGTCTAGGACAGGTAAAACGAAGAGGCAGGTGCACGGGTGTCCCTTGCCTGGGGCATTTGGAAATGGAAAAACCTTGTTGCTTAGGGGCTGCAGCATGGCAACACCTGATCTCCAATGAAGTTACAAGCAAGTAGTCTCCGCTGATAAATAGCAAAGAATAGCTGACTGACAGACTTTGGGTGGGGGCCAGGGCTGGCTGATGCAACCCCCAGGGGTATAAAAGATTGAGCATTCATCTTGAAGATGAACCCGCCGCCAGGTTGTATCCACGGGGTACTTCCCAGCGCTGAAAACTTTTTCCTTATATAGTAAGTACCTTTTTTGTATTTTTGTTCAGGTTTAATAAACCCTTTTAAATTTTCAAAGTGAGCAGTTGTTTTCACAGGCCCCCATTCCTGCCCGAGGGGAGGCACCGATGAACACTGCCCTTCTTTGTTCCTTAACCGCCATCCACCCAGTGTCTCCCCTTTGCGCACTCGGCGGCATTGTGCTGCTCGGCGGGAGTCCCCAGCTCTGGGAGCAGTGTCCCCAGAGCAGCTGTGGTGCGGCTGAAGCCGCCTGCCGCGTGGAGGCACGGCAGGGAGGCAGCGCTGCCCGCAGGCCGCGGCCTCCTGCCCCCGCCATGCCGCCATTTCGCACAGGGGCCGTGAGGGGCGGGCGCTGGGGGGCTGTGGGGCTGTGCCGGCCCCGCTTCCCGGGCCTGCAGCTCCAGCTGCTCCCGCTGGCTCGAGCGGCCCTGCTCCGGCCCGAGGGGCCGAGACGCCTGTCCCGGGCCCGACTGGCCGCTGTCGTGCCGCTGCAGGAGAGCTCCCCGCCGTGTCCCGGCTGCAGAGAACGGCTGCCGGGGCAGTTCCCCTGGGAGTCTGAGCCCAGTGTGGCACAGGAGCGGAGCCGAGAAATAGAGACAGGACAGACAGGGAATGGAAACAGAACGGAGAAACAACGAGAGCAAAGGAACGGGCAGGGAACGGGGGCAGAGCTGCGGAAGGGGCAGCAGGGAAAGAGGAAGAGCCTCCCCACAGCAGGAGGGAGCAGGAGAGAACGGGAGTCGGGGCTGGGTCAGGATGGACGCTTTTGAGGAAGCTTTGGAGGGAAAGCAAGATACAGAGGGAGTAGGAGGGAACAGGGATACGAGGAGGAGCCAAGGGACTGGCAACTGGACAGAGCAACACACAAGGAGAAACCCAGGGGTGGTCTTTTGCTGCAGCCCATTGAACCCAGAGGTGTTTTCCTGCTGCAGTGGCATGTCAGCTCCCAGTCAAAGCAGACGAGGCATTTCAGAAATGGCACTGCAGGGCATGAGCATGCCTATGTGCCACAGCTCTCAGTTCACATGTGCATCTGCAGGACTGCAAGTGTGCATGTGCATATGACAAGAGTTTGTGAGGCTTGGTTCAAGGGTTGAGGCACAGCTGTCCTCTGAAAAGTGCCTTGGGTTGTCCTCTCAGGAGGTGGGTATCTCAGAGGCTACTGAGAGGCCCATGAGAGACAGCCCAGAGGTGGAGCTGGCGCTGCTGTGGAGAGGAGAGGGATAAGTGTGAGGAGCTCTGTGGTTCCTCTTCACCACTTCAAAGAGAATTGCATTGTCTTGAGGCAGTCTTCACCGCCTGAGGCAGAAATAGAAGAAACCCTCCAAAACCCCACAGGGTACAGAGATGCCTTCAAGCACCTCTCTGGCAATTGCTGCTGGCAATATCCTCCCCACACACTGCAGGCAACAGTCAGCCTCAGAGAGCTCTGCTGCATTTCTGCCTTGTTAATGGCCATTGCTGGGAAAGCAGGCTGAGGCTGGCACCAACAGGTCCTGCACTACAGTGCAAATTTCTCAGAGCTCCTGTCACAGCCCCAGCCCTGCTCCCATCTCCCTGCATTCTACCCCAACAGGGACAACAGGGGAAAACTTACTGCTTTTGCAAATAGATTTATTTATCTATCGCTATCACTAAAATAATCACCGTCCTCTTATAGAAATTATCACTATTGCTGTCACTGAAGGTATCACTAAAAGTGATACTAAAAGTGTCACTATCACCATCACTATTTATCAGTCTCACTATCACTAAAATAGCCATCTTCCTCTGATACAAAGCATTCTTGTTGTTACTGATTGTAGGGGCAGCAGGATACTGTGGGCTGAAGTGACTCCAGCGAAATCCAGCAGTCCCGCGAAGAGTCACCCTCAGAGCACAGAAGAGAGTCGTGGTCAGAGGTGATGGGTCTGCATGCATGTTCTTGTACAGCTCTGCTGTGGTGCCAGATTTCTTCAGTCCGGCTAGCTCCCAACACCGTCGTCGAGAGTAGGCCGCCCCCAGATGGCTGTCGCCGCCCCAGATGGCTGTCGAATGCAGGGTGAAAATACGGCTGTGTGCCTAGGAATAAGGCACACTGGTCAGAACTTTATTAACTACACACTACAATAGGAAAGAAAAGAAAAAAACTACACACAAGGAAAAATGAAACCCTGCAAACACATTTCCTCCTCCCCCCACCAAATTCCAACACATAACATCTCCAAATCACAGGTCTATTACCACCCAGATAGGCTGTGTTCTGGATTTCTCAGAGTCCAGGTCCCTATTAACCCACCCGACAGATGGTTTCTCCCTTAATTTTGAGTTGTTGGTGCTGGTGGAAGTGTCTCAGGACTGGCAACTCCAGTCTGTCAAAAAAAAACAATTCCTAAAAAAAAGTCAATGATGGTAAAAGTGCTTTTGCAGGGCCTGAGATGTGGGATCAGAGCCAGTCTCAGACGCTGGCACTTTTCTCACTCTCTCTCTCTCCTGGGGGGGCTGCCCGATGCCTCTGGTATTCCTTCCCCTTCCACCCTTCCACCAGGCCTACCCCCATTCCGGGCAACATCTCCCAAGTCCCAAGAGGGCTTGCTTTAAGTGTGTTCTGAGGCGTATCCAACTCTCAGTGGTCAAAACAGGTGTCAATCGCAAATCTACATTTCAATTGGACTGACACACTCCCAGAATTCCATTTCCCTCAAACCAGGACATTCCACCCTTCGCCTCTGAGAACACACTTTCCAACATTACTAAAACTATATACACTTCTACAAGACAAATACATGCTTTGTTCTTATTCCTTTTGGCCTCATCTCACAGCCTTATCTTATCAACTTATCTTATCTCGATTTCCCGGTCAGGGAACCAAAAAATGTCATGGTTTGAGCCTGGCAAAATGCCAGTGCCCCCATGAAAATACTTTCTCCCTGGTACTTGCTGTGAGATGTGCCTAGGAATAAGCAAAGCAGTCCTCTACTTAAAGCTATAGAAAACAGAACTTTATTAACTACACACTACAATAGGAAAGAAAAGAAAAAAACTACACACAAGGGAAAATGAAAACCCTGCAAACACATTTCCTCCTCCCCCCCACCAAATTCCAACACATAACATCTCCCAAATCACAGACTCTCTGTCTATTACCACCCAGATAATCAAATCTCAATTTATCAAGAGGAGAGGAGTCCTTCTTGCGCCGTGGTGACCTCTTCCTTTTCCATGTCCAGTGCTCTCACCACTGAACAGGGACCAGAGCTGCTTCTAGGGTTGTCTTTTTAAGGATTCCATCGTCCCACTCCGAGAAAAGGCACAGTCTCCATTTTGGGACATCTGTCTCCCCATTATTTCACCTCCTGGGCCGGGAGGCTCCCACACTGCCTTCTTAACTCTGGGACACGATGGCTCCCCTGAAAAACAGTCTCTGAATCACAGGAAACATGGTTCTGTCCATAGCTATACAAGAAGAGTCCAGCCAAAGCCACTCCATCATCCCTTCCACCCAAGGTTCTTCTCTCGCTTCCTTGCTCAAACTTTCATCTCAACTTACTCAGTTCCTTCTTCATCCTCTACTTCATCTCCTCTCCAGGAAAAGTCAATGCTCTGCAAAGTTTTCATTCTCCACAAAAGGGTTAAAAGCTCACACACAGCTGGACACATCCCTGCACGGCCTCCCCCCCATTCCGGCATTCCCCCCCCTTCTCTGCTGTCGGGCTGCGCGGCCAGCACAGGATATCAAATTTCAAGATAACAGTTCAGTCTCAGACGCTGGCACTTTTTCTCACTCTCTCTCTCTCTCTCCTGGGGGGGGCTGCCCGATGCCTCTGGTATTCTTCCTCCACCCTTCCACCCTTGGGGGCCAGGCCAGGCCTACCCCCCCATTCGGTGCAGGCCCAGGCCTCATCGTGGCTGCCCCCCCTGCCCAGCCGGGACAGCTGGGCAGGGGAGAGGTCCTTCCTCCTCCACGCCAAGTCCCAAGAGGGGCTTCCCAGGGCAGAGCTCTGCTTTTAACCCCTGTGTGTTCTCAGAGGCGTATCCAACTCTCAGTGGTCAAAACAGGTGTCAATCGCAAATCTACATTTCAATTGGACTGACACACTCCCAGAATTCCATTTCCCCTCAAACCAGGACAGCTGTGTTCTGGATTTCTCCAGAGTCCAGGTCCCTATTAACGACAGATGGTTTCTCCTTAATTTTGAGTTGTTGGTGCTGGTGGAAGTGTCTCAGGACTGGCAACTCCGGTCTGTCAAAAAAAACAATTAAAAAAATTGATGGTAAAAGTGCTTTGCAGGGCCTGAGATGTGGGATCAGAGCCTGAACATCTCCCCATTGGCGAGTGAGGACTTGCTTTAAGGTCTGATGGGTGCATTCTATTACAGCTTGACTGGTGTGGGAATATTGTATCCCCGTCTGATGTTGTACCCCCTATTCCTGCAAAAATTCACCAAATGCCTTCGAGGTATAGGCTGGGCCATTATCTGTTTTGATGATAGATGGGATCCCTTAAACTGCAAAAGCGTGTATTAAATGCCTTCGGGCATCTGCAGCTTTCTCTCCAGTGTGAGTCGAGGTGAAGACTGCTGCCGAGAAGCTGTCAACAGATGCATGAACATATTTAAACCATCCAAACTCGGGAAGTAGGTGATATCAGTTTGCCATTTCTTGCAACTGTGGAACCCTCCAGGGTTAACCCCAGAACCCAATGATGGTAAAGCAGACTCCTGGCAGTTGGGGCATGTGGCCACAATCGCCCTGGCTTGGTCACACCACTGGTGGAATTGGCAGACCAGCCCTGGGGCAGTCTGGTGGAACTGTTGATGGCTTAACTTGGCCTGCTGGAAGATGTTGGGTTGGCCAGCCAGCTGCAGAGGTGCAGCTAGGGTGTCTGCTCTGCTGATTCCCTCCACGATGAATCTAGGGAGGTCGGTGTGCGATCTCACATGCATCACAAAAAAGAGTTGCTCTCGGTGGGAAACCAGGTATATCAAATGAAAGAGCAAGCCAAAGATGGTAAGGTTGGAGACTTCTTTGAGCACTGCATGTTCTGCCCTGGACACCATGCCCACTACATAGGCCGAATCAGTTACTAAATTAAAGGGTTCTGAAAACTTCTCAAAGGCCCTGACAACTGCATCCAACTCAGCAACTTGTGGAAAACCCTCCACAGTCTTCATGTCGGCTTCCTACTACTGAGTCTGAGGGTCCTTCCAATTCACTACTGACTTGTGGTATCCTCCAGATGCATCTGTAAAAACTGTCAAAGCTTTGAGTGGATGACGACTTTGAATATCTTTTGGGATCAGATAAAATTCCGTGTTAAATAATTTGTGGCCAGGATGGTTGATTGAAATGTGTCTGATGTAGCTATCCAAGGAGAATTGCAAATTCTCATTTTCTTGGAACAAATGTTCCAAGGTCTCCTTGGTCATCCTCTCCATGGATGTTTTGATGGGGAGGTGAATACATGTAAAATCACACCCTGCCAGCAGATGCAGGCGTGCCCTAGCCCTTATGATCAGCTCAGCCATCAACTCCAGTGGCCAGGTGATGCTTTTGGACAACTGATGACCATGAAATAACCACCCTATGATTAAGAGGGGATCCCGTTGGTCCGTGCCCCATTGAAAGATCAGCCCGTGGAGATGCAGCAATTTACCCAGGATGATGAAGTTAAATGGCAGGTCCTCACGGCACCAGTGGGCTTGCCGGCCTGCAATGGTGGACTGGACCTTCTCGAGTGCAGTCGTGGCCTCCTGGTCAGGGCCTTCGGGGAATCTAAACTCTCTCCCCCTTTCAGTGAGTTGAAGAGAAGGGACAGATCCCCCGTGGTGAGCCCCAGCCAGGGCCTGATCCAGTTTAATGATGCACATAACTGGTACAGATCTCTCAGTGTTTTGGGGTTGTCATTAATTAATATCCTCTGAGGTGTGATGGTACGTTGAGTAATTTCAAGGACCACATACTTCCAAGGCAGCAGGCATTGAACCTTCTGTTTTTGTAACTCAAATCCTGCTACTGATAAAGCAGTAATAGTGTCTTCAAGGGCACGTGCGAGTATGTCATCATCAGGGGCACAAATGAGGATGTCGTCCATGTAATGGTATATAATACATTCATTCTCCCTGTTGCACACTGGGGACAGCTCTCTTGCAACATACCACTGGCAGATGGTAGGACTGTTCTTCATCCCTTACAAGAGAACACACCAGTGGTAGCGCTTCATGGGAGCTCCTCTGTTAATAGAGGGCACAGAGAAAGCAAACCATGGCGCATCTACTGGGTGAAGGGGAATGTGGAAAAAACAATCTTTTATATCGATGACCGCTAATTGCCAATTTTGGGGGAGCATAGATGGGGAAAGCATCCCTGGTTGGAGGGATCCCATGTCCTCGATGACATTGTTTATTTTTCTCAAGTGGTGGAGAAGATGCCACCTGTCCCCTCCCGGCTTCCTGATAACAACAACCGGAGAGTTCCAAGGACTGTTGGCCTCTACCATATGGCCCTTGGCCAGTGTCACGAGCCATCCTTATAGACGGATTTCGTGATGATTTGATCACAAGGACCTCAAGGTACAAAACATCAACACAGCAAAGGGGGTTTGCAGCAAAATCAAAACAGTGTACTTTATTGAATGATTACAGAAAAAGGCGTGTGAGGGAGAAGAGAGAAAGCGGGGAAAACATATGGAAAGGCAGAGGGGGCAAAGAGAAAAGAGGAGGCTATAGCTACCGTACGTGGAAGCGACGGAGTCCTTCGGGGTCCAGCCGAGGTTCCGTCAGTCGAGGGGTCGTTCCAAGCGTGGGGAAGATCTTCGAATTGGACTAGCTAACCTGGGGTGTTTTATCCTATGGCGAATTGTGAAAGAGGGGTGGAAAATAATGCAATAGTTTCTAATCAGTTACGGGCTGAAGCCATTGTCTTCTTGGTCCGATAGTCCCAATAATCACTACCCGCAAGCAAACATCACAGTCTGTGCTGTTCCCCTGCCAGTTCGCCCCCAGGTTCCAGTCTCAATCCTCAGGAAGAAAAGGAGTTTTCTCTATGTGAGGGTGTCATGTCTCAGTCCTTGGGGAAGAGGCTTCTCCCATCTCAGTCAGTCAGTCACAGTGGTTGTAGAACAGATGAAGGGTCTTTTGTGGGGACCACCGAAAGGCTATTCCAGAAAAGAGTCCAGCCAAGTCTGAGAGGCAGGAAAATTCCAAGACTTGTTGTGAAGCGGGTCGAGGTGCTTCTTTGCACAATTACTTGGCAGGCTGGGAGCCATGTCTCGGCCTTGTAAGCTTGGCAGACTTTCATCAAACCAGGATATTAAACAGCATCTTTCGGTCGTCTCAGTTTCTGTCCCTTTTCATGACAAAAATCATGAGACAGATGAGAGAAATTTCGGACAGACCATTACAGCCAGTCGATCTGAGCGAGTGCACTTAATTTTTGTTTGTTCAGCAGCCACTCTTCTACCTGGACTAGTGTATCTGTGAACCAATTTAGTCTTAGGGTAGAGCACTCTTCAGTAGCCACACCTAAAAAATCCTGAGGGCAGGTAAGTCCAATTTTGCCCCCACTGGGACATGGCATCTCTCCCCACAGAGTAAACTTGAAATTCAAAACAGAATGGGCGCACAGACGCCAATTGCCCATTCGGCCCCATAATTTGTACTTTGCTCCTAAACCTTCTCGCTGATTGAAAACCCCCAACTCCCAGAAATGAGCTGCTTACGTTTTGCAACTCCCTCTGTGACAGCCATGTGTGCGGAGGAATGGCCATCACATCTGCTCCCATGTCCATCATCCCCTGAATTGGATCGAATGCCCGTCGCTCTTAAGGCCACACCACATAAAGGGCTTCTCTTCGCCCAGCACTTCAGTGTAGAAAACGGAAAGGTCCAGATCGTCGCACATAAAACGAGGTATTGGAATGGCTTGTGCAATGATCTGGCCTTCCGACAGGAAGAGACAGGGTGGACACAGCACGTCATGAGGGTGAAGCGCTCCAAGTTGCGTGTAAGGACCGCAGGAACGACTTCAATCCCTAGGGGAGTGGGCTTAGTGTCCCTGAAACGAGATACTTGCCCTTGAGATCTGGAATGCTCCTTCAGATCTCCCCCTGTTGGATGTGTGGGAGAAGTCCAGGCTCCGCACCAATCTCATACCAGTCCTGGTTACAATAAAAAAAGGTTGAGTTAGTCTAAGCTAGTAAGGGTCATGACAATCAGTTGTAGTTATTTGGCTATTATGTTTGTAATCAATTGCCCACCCACGGTTTACCCTATTTTTGTCATTGTGCGGGGTGGGCTCGCGCTTAACACTTAGTTTTTTTGAGCCTGGTGGTTTGAGGCTTCCTCCCCCTTTCCTCCCCCTTTATCTCCCCCCGTGCTTGGGGAAGCTGTCTCCAAGAAAGGGCAGCGGTTAATAAAATGGTCTTCTCACCCACAATGGAAGCAACAGTCTTGGTGGTATTGGAGTTTTTGCAGGGAAAGTTGGTCCTCTTTGGGCTGCAGAGGCTGCTGTTATTGTTTTTTCTGGTGACGGGTTGTCCCTAGTAATATCTTCAACGATGATCATGGCCTTTCGCATGCACTCTTCCATGACTTGATCAAGGGTTGGTGGTGGTGATGGGGGAGGGCTAAGATGACCCTTCGCACACCTTGTTTGCAGTGGTGGTTACAGTGTCTAGAGTCAGCTGCTCTTGTAATTGGGGATTGTCCACCTTTTTCTCACGGCAGCTCTAACGCTGTCAACAAAGTCTACAAATGGTTCAGAAAGAGTTTGTCTGATTGCAAGGTAGGGAATGGCAGGTTCTTTAGAAGGCATTCCAAGGAATGCGCTGCCCACCGCACCTCTCACCATATCTAGAACTTCTTTGAATCCCCCCATTGCTATTTATCCAGGCTCCAGTCACCCTATCCAAGAAGATGTCCTATTGTAATTCGGTTGTCTTCAGCACCTATAGCATATTCTTCATTTTTCAGGATCTCTGGGAGGACGTCCCTCTCAGCCTTCTCCAAGTCCTTTCCCACAATTTGTATTCTGATGGGGAAGCAGGCAACTAAAAAGGCATTTAATGTCATCAGGGACTAAAGTTTTTGAAAAGGTTGCCCTAAAAAGGCTCCAGAAAAATTCACTTTTGGGGCCCCAATTCTCATTTGGACTTGCAGAGATCCCAAATGCTGTTTATATGAAAGGGTCTCCATGTCCATTTTTATTATAGGTGACAAGAGCCAGGAACAAAGGTTCTCTATTATTCATTGTGTCTTGTTTCCCAGGCTCCTTCCTGCCGGCCACCTCATCACTGTGTGAATTGAAAAGTGAGGCATGAGAAAGAGGAGGGGGGGGGTGGAGCTTTGATGTTGAGGGGCAGAACTTTGGTAGAGACAGTGTGGATGATGGGTGGAGCTGATGGTAACACCGTGGGGGAAGGGGAGGAACCGGAGGAAGAGTAACAGGGAGTAACAGATGGGGTTGTGCAACAACACCTGGGAGGAGTCCAACTGAACGCCACAGGGGAGGGATGTAGGGATGTAGGGATGTAGGGATGTAGGGATGTAGGGAAGGAAAGGCGGGGTCTGGGGATAGTGTGGGAAAGAAGGGGTTCTGAGGAGGAGAAACCTTTGCCACAAGGTGACAGCCATTTTGGGGTATCAGGGCAGCTGTCACAAGGTGGCGGCCAACTTGTGGCATTTCTCTGGGATGTACAAGGAATGGGTTTTGGGGAATAAAGCAATCTTGAACATGCTCAGGATTAGCTATGGGGATGAAGGGTTGGGGAAGAGGGTTAGGGACAGATTCCCTGACAGTGTGGCCATCACTGTCAGGGCAAAGGTACCGAGGGGACCTGTGGGAGCCAGGGAGACAGTAGCAACTCTGTGTCTGCTGTGGACGGGTTGCTCCCTCTTGTCCACCTGATGTAGAGGAAACGGGTAGGAGAAGAGGGCAGAGAAAGGGCTCAAGGGAGAACTGGGGACTGCGCTGTAGGACATTATTTATTTTCCTGCTCACTACTTGCATTACTATCCTTCACAATGTCAATAATTAAACAACCTCATAAAACCTTCCTAGACTGTAGGGGCCCTCCTTCTTGTGCTTTTGGTTAACAAACACCCTATAGTTCTCAAAAAATTCTCATCTCTACCATCTTTAACTGTCACTTGCGGGAACTTAAAAAACATCCAACAAATTTCTTAACTAAACTTCCAGAAAATTTTCACCCACCTCCCTCAGGACCCCACAACTTGATATACGCTCTCTCTGCTGGGTGGACAGCTGAGTACCCATGCTGTCAACCAAGCTTAATTCCACCCACTCACTGCTGGAA
>JALJVW010000080.1:28250-42437 GCA_024865655.1 Emberiza elegans | reverse complement strand
TTGTGGAGGGTTTATTTCTTCCGCAAATCAGATACAGGTGTAAAAGACAGAACATCCATTTTGTAGATGAGCACACAGTGACTCAATTCATTGCTCCCAGCACTGTATTCTTTTTCTTTATTCAGTCTTCTACTGTATTTTGATAAGATCTTAATAAACCATTTAAATTTTGAAAGTGAAAATGGTTTCTTACATGGGGTTGGGGAATGTGGGGCAAGGTTGTCCACACTGGGTCAGCTCCAAGGTACAACTTCACTAACCTGGCCAGACATCCTTAGGAGATACCCTGGATCAATATCAATCACAGAATGCTGCAATCAGCTCTTGTATATTAAGAATAGCAATAAAAGACACCGTTTAAAAATAGGAATACATATTTCTCAGAAGCACTTTGAAATATTTGTCCATAACTGTAAAAAGCAAACCTTCCAAATGAACTGCATTAGAGCAGAGGGAAATCAAGGCAGAGCCATGGTTTGTCAGGACTTGCTTGATCCTAATGAGCCCTGTGATGCATTTGAGCTGAACCCTGGAACCTCAGGGCCTGAGAGGAGATTGCACAAACCTTCCAGGAGTCAAAGTCAGAGGAAAAACCAAAAGTGTCTCAAGGCATGAATGGGTCCCACTGAGGTCCATCCTGAACAGAGGCTCCTCATGGACTCCTTGGAGAGAGAGATTGGAGGCCAGGAACAAAAACCTATCAGAGATTCAGTGTGGAAAGGAATTCAAAGTACCTTAAAAACTTGAGTATTTCAAAGTATTAATGAGCCCAGCTGAGTGCCAATACAGAGCTCCTCAGGGGACTCATTAAAGCAGATAATTGGGCCATGATTGCTGGAAACCTCTCTCAGAGTCTGTACCAAAAAGGGAAACACCAAATACCTTAAAATAACTGAAGTAATCCTAAAGCATTAATGAGCCCCACTGAGTGTTGTTACTGACAAAGCCTCCAGGGACTAATTACAGCAGATAATTGGAGGCCATGATTGCACAAACCTCTCAGAGACTCCAAGGCAAAAGCCAAACCCAAAGTCCTTTGAAAAACCTGCAGTCCCTGCAGGGAGCATTCAAGGAGCCCCAGGGCCATTGCTGAGCAAGGCCCCAGGGACTCCTTCCAGCAGATCCTTGAGGCCACTGGGATGTGGGGCTAGGGGGGATGCTGAGGGCAGGACAAGGGGCTGACAGTGCCCAGCCTGGCTGGGGCTGTGCCAGGAGGCCCCAGGGCCTCAGGACAAGGTGTCTCCTCCCAGCCCTTGGTGGCACAGACCCTGCTGTGCCCCAGGGCACCAAGACTTGGCTTCTCTTTGTGCCCACCTGTCATCACTGCCTGCAGTTCTCTGTTCTGCCTGGGGCCTGGGGACACTTTCTTAGTCGTGTTCCTCAGTGGGACCCATTAAAAGTCCAAGAAACTTTGGAGTTGGATTCTGACTTGGAGTTCTGAGAGGTTTCTTCAGCTCCCTCTCAGGGACTGATGTTCAGGCCTGAGCACAAAGCCCCAGAGGCTCATTAAAGTCCTTGTGCTGTGTCTGTGCTGCTGAGCTGGGCTGGGCTCCTGGCACAGAGGCAGCTCCTGGTAACCAAGAAGAGCTTCAAAAGCACATTTCTCTTGATGAGCAGCTCTTCTGCCAGCCCAGCAGGGCTGGGGCACTGCCTGCAGCCAGCCTGGGCACAGCACAGAGGCACAGAGAGCTTCAATCAGTCAGGGCTGGGAAGGTGCTGAGAAGTGCCTGGGGCAGAATCACTGCCAGCCCTTGGCACAGGAACCTCTGGCTGCAGGACAATGCAGCTGCAGCTCCTGGAGTGATCTCCTAAAGCTGGAACATCCCAATGCCTACAGACCCTGTGAGTACATTCTGTGATTGTCTCTTGTGCAGAGCAGCCAGGGGTGCCCAGGGCTGTCCTGCAGAGCAGGGTCCTGCAGCCCAGAGGGGGCGCTGTGCTGGGGCAGGGACTCTGCTGCCTGCCAGGGACAGCTCTCAGCCAGCCCTGGCAGCTGCTCCCAGCACTGGGGACAAGATCTGGGTGGGAGGAGACAGCTGGTCAGGCTTGGAAGTGTTCTCCTTGTGTGGGGAGGATGCTGCATTGTTCAGGACTGCTCCCAGCATGACATTTAACTGCAGAACATTTCCAAGTAGATTATACAGGGAGCACAGCAAGGCAGGGGCTGCATAAAAGGGGAAATCCTCCTTTTTTTAAATCTACTGCTCTAGGTTTGCCTGGATGGGAAATTGCACATAGATATTCATCTCTCAGTTCAGGTTGAGAAAAAAAAAAATTTTTCTCAGATCTGAATAAACCAGGCAGTGACAGAAATCAGCACAGGGCCCCTTAGAGGCAGCATCAGTGTTGCTTTTTCCAGCCTCCTCAGGGTTGCTCTGACGTTGCCATCAGAGCCTGCAGAGCCAGAGCTGCCCTGGGCAGTGCCAGAGCTGGGAGGGTCTGCAGGGCAGAGCTGAGCCCCCAGGGCTGGGCTGGGCTCTGGCAGCACTGGCAGGGCCCAGCCCTGGGCACAGGGAAGCAGCTGCTGGCAGGGACAGCTCCAGGCAGCAGAGCCCTGGGCAGGCAGGGGGGAAAGTGCCCCCAGGCTGTGCTGGGATATTTAAAGTCCTCTCCAAACCCATGTCTATTCCATGATTACTTTTTACAGATCCTAATGCCATGTGTCCACTCCAAATGTCCAACAGCAGCTCCATCAGGCACTTCCTCCTGCTGGCATTGGCAGACACGTGGGCAGCTGCAGCTCCTGCACTTCTGCCTCTTGCTGGGCATCTCCCTGGCTGCCCTCCTGGGCAACGGCCTCATCATCAGCGCCCGTAGCCTGCGGCCACCACCTGCACACACCCATGTTCTTCTTCCTGCTCAACCTGGCCTCACTGACCTGGGCTCCATCTGCACCACTGTCCCCAAAGCCATGCACAATTCCCTCTGGGACACCAGGAACATCTCCTACACTGGATGTGCTGCACAGCTCTTTCTGTTTTTGTTTTTCATTGCAGCAGAGTTTTTCCTCCTGACCATCATGTGCTACGACCGCTACGTGTCCATCTGCAAACCGCTGCACTACGGGACCCTCCTGGGCAGCAGAGCTTGTGCCCACATGGCAGCAGCTGCCTGGGCCAGTGCCTTTCTCAATGCTCTCATGCACACAGCCAATACATTTTCCCTGCCCCTGTGCCATGGCAATGTCCTGGGCCAGTTCTTCTGTGAAGTGCCACACATCCTCAAGCTCTCCTGCTCAAACTCCAACCTCAGGGAATTTGGGCTTTTGTGTTTTAGTGCCTGTTAGTATTTGGCTGTTTTGTGTTCATTGTTTTCTCCTATGTGCAGATCTTCAGGGCTGTGCTGAGGATCCCCTCTGAGCAGGGACGGCACAAAGCCTTTTCCACCTGCCTCCCTCACCTGGCTGTGGTCTCCCTGTTCCTCAGCACTGGCACATTTGCTCACCTGAAGCCCCCCTCCATGTCCTCCCCATCCCTGGATCTGGCCCTGTCAGTTCTGTACTCGGTGGTGCCTCCAGCCCTGAACCCCCTCATCTACAGCCTGAGGAACCAGGAGCTCAAGGCTGCAGTGTGGACACTGATGACTGGATGGTTTCAGAAACATTAAACTAATAGCTAATTTTCTGGAAATAACTTGTAATAAAAGTCATCTTTGATACTTCTTGTTGGTCTCATTTTGGAGGTTCTTTTCCTTTGGTTTTGGTTTTTCATATTGTCCACAAAGAAATGTCATTGTTTGTGCCATTTCTCATTTTGTTTCTCTCCACCTTCCCTGTGGCCACAGACTCTGTCAATGAGGGGCTGCGCTCTTGGTGGCTTTAAAGGAACTAAAGGATCTCCCAGCAGAGTTTTCTACAGAGATGCCCTTTTGTTGCCTTCTCTGGAGCTGCAGCAGCAATGTCTGTGTGCAGAGCTGGGGGCAGATCAGTGCTGGCCCAGCAGCTGTGCCCAGCAGCAGCAGCAGCACTTGGTGTTGCCAGTGCTGCTGCCGTGGCCCTGCCCCACTGCCCTGGTGGCCCTGGTGTTGCTGTAGGGCCTGAGTGCTCTCGGGGCCGGGCACAGCCCTGGGGGTGGCAGTGCCGGGGCTGCAGCAGGGACAGGCCATGGGCACTGCTGGGGCAGCGCTGACACCTCAGGCCAGGCCCTGGGGGCTCCAGGCTCCTTGCCCAGGCTCTCTCAAGAACACAGCCAGGCCAATGCTCAGCACAGAAAACCCCTGTGAGCAGCCCCAGGCTGGCCGTGGGCAGGCTGGGGGCAAACAGCATGGCTGGGGCTCTGCAAGGGCCCTGGGGAGACAGGAAGGAGCAGCAGAGCAGGGGCTGATCCATCCCCAGTGCGCTGCACAGCCCAGGGCAGTGTCCCAGAGCGCCCCTCATGGAGCTGCCAACAACATCCCCCCTCTGCAGCCCTGGCCTCTCCCCAGCTCACACAGGTGCCCCATCCTTGCAGGCACAGACACGGCAGCACTGGCTCAGCAGCCCCTGTTTGCATTGCACACAGCAGGCGGGAGCACCCCATGCTGTTGCTGTGGGGACATGAACCTGAGGGAGCACAAATGCCATCAGCCCTGGGGCCAGCAAGGGCTGGGGACACCAGGGAAACCACTCAGCTTTGTCCTGGCCTCTGCACTCAGCCAGAAAGTTTGTTCCCATCAGCTGGGAGTTTCCTGTCCCACTGCAGACGCTGTTGCTCAGAGCCAGGGCTGCCTGGCAGCCACCCCCAAACTGCCCTGAGCATTTCCTTGGCTTCACCTTTGCTTTCTTTACTCTTCCCTGGTACAAATTTCTTCCTCTTGCCCAGCCCTGTTCCCTCCCCTGCAAACAGCCCATCCCTGTTTGCCCTTTCCTCTCTGGCCCCACTCCCCATTGCAGTTCCTGACTTGGCACCATGGGAACGTCCCTTGGGGAGCAGGATCATCCTACAAGTGCTGCAGGAATTGTCTGCAGGCTCCTGCAGTGTCTGGTGCTGCTCCCTTGCCAGAGGCACCCCAGGCCACGGGGGCACATCTGGGCTGCTGTGTCTGGCTCTGGGGCTCCCTGTTCTGGGCAAGGAGGAGGAGTTGCAGAGGCTCTGCAGGACTGACAGGATGGGCTTTGGGCCTGGCAGGAGAAGCTGAGGGACCTGGGCTGCTGGAGCTTCTGAACAGGAGGCCCAGGGCTCATCCTGCAACTGCTCTAAGGGTGGTTTCAGAGAACTCCAGAATCAGCAGGGTTGGAAAACACCTTGGAGATCATCAAGTCCAACCTGTGCCCTGACAGTGCCTTCTGTCCCCTGAGTCTCCTCTTCTCCAGGATAAACAACCCCACCTCCCTCAGCCACTCCTCACAGGACTTGTGCTTCAGACCCCTCCCCAGCCTTGTTGCCCTTCTCTGGACATGCTCCAGCCCCTCCATGTCCTTCCTAAATTGGGGGCCCAGAACTGGACACAGCACTCGAGGTGCTGCCCAACCAGTGCTGAGCACAGGGGAAGAATCCCTGCCCTGCTCCTGCTAGCCACACCATTCCTGATCCAGGCCAGGAGCCATTGGCCTTCTTGCCCACCTGGGCACACAGCTGGCTCATGTCCAGCCTGCTGTCCATCTGTCCCTGTGGGTCCCTTTCTGCCTGGCTGCTCTCCACCCACTCTCTCCCCAGCCTGTAGTGCTGCAGGGGTTGTTATGGCCAAAGTGCAGCACCTGGCACTTGGACTTGTTAAACCTCACCTTGTTGGATTTGGGCCCAGGATCCAGCCTGTCCAGGGCCCTGTTCAGAGCCCTCCTACCCTCCAGCAGCTCCACACTGACAACCCAGCTTGGTGTCATCTGCAAATTTTTTGATGCTGGACTCAATCCCCTCATCCAGACCATCAATGCAGATATTGAAATCCACGCTGCCTAGCTCTGATCCCTCGGCCATCCTGTGGGTGCCCTGTGATGGCACTCAAGGTGATCTGTTCCAAAACCTTGCCAGGCACCCAGGTCAGGCTGACAGGCCTGGAGTTCCCCAGATCCTCATTCTAGCCCTTCTTGGGGATGGGCTCACACTCCAGTCCTCTGGGCCCTCCCTGCTGAGCCAGGACTGATGGTAAATGATGGAGAGCAGCTTGGGGAGCTCATCCACCAGCTCCCTCATCTCCCTGGGATGGATCCCATCTGCTCCCATATGCCTGTGAGCATCTGAGTGGCTCAGCAGGTCAGCAGCTGCTTCCTCCTGGATTACAGAGGCTGTTCTACTCCCTGTGCCCATCTACCAGCTCAGGAGAACACTTGTCCTGAGGACAGCCTGTCCTAATATTGAAAACTGAGACAAACAAGGTGTTAAGTAGCTCAGCCTTTTCCTTATCTTTAGTTACTATATTCTCCACTGCATCCAATAAAGAGTAGACGTTCTCCTTATCCCTCTTTTTGCTACAAAATTTTTTATAAAAACACTTTCTTTTTTTTTTTTTACAGTTGCTGCCAGGTTAAGTTCTAATTGAGCTTTCACCTCCCAACTTTTCTTTCTGTATAACCTAACTACATCCTTAAACACTTCCTGAGTTGCTGGTCCCTTTTTCCCACTGAGTTCCCACAAAAGCTCCATGGGCAGCCAGGCCAGTCATTTTCCTCACTTGCTCATCTTTTGCCACACTGGGACAGGCTGCTCCTTCCCCTTTAAGATTACTTTCTTGAAATGTGTCCATCCTTCCTGGACCCCTTTGTTTTTAAGGGCTGTTTCTCTTGATAAAAAATCAGTACCTGATTTGGTACTCCCCAAATCTGCATCCTAAACAGGCCAAAGTCTGCCCTTCCTAATTCCAGTGCAGAAGTTTTGTTGTTGCCCCTCCTTCTTTCACAGAACATTGAACACTTGATTATTTCATGGTCACTGTGACCCAGGCAGCCTCCGAGCCCCACATCTGCCGTCAGCCCTTCTCTGTTTGTGAACAGCAGGAGACAGAGCTTTCCTTGGCAGTGGGAGCGTCATCAAAAACTCGGTAAAACAGAAAACTCCGTAACCCCAATGTAGCATTAAGAAGCAGCATTCTTTATTCAGCTGCTTGCACGGGGGATAGCTCCTCCCAAAGCCGTGCAGCTGAGAACAGGAAAGTTTCTGTTTATTTTCTGTATTTTGCACACATATTCATTGATTGTCCTGGACTAAACACACATATGATAATCATTGCCCCAAAATCATTAACACATTTCCCCTCCACTTTACCCATGCATTCTCCTGTCCTGGGGGTCTTTCTGGTGGTCCCTGGTGGTCGTGGACTCCAATGTTTCAGTGCGCCTGGCTGAGATGGCAGGACACTGAGGCTGGTGAACTTCCAGTTCCCCTTCTCACACAATGGGCACTGTGTGGTTTCCATAGGCCTGGAGTTTTGGAGAACAAGCTCCAGGTGTGTGAGCTCACCTGGTGTAGGCAAGTGATCATCTGGTAACATGAAGTCAGAGAGTGGGCTATGACATCACAGAGTGAGATATGTGCGGTCATTAAGAAGCTATGACATCATAGAGTGCCTCTGTGATATCACCAAGCTAGATGTGACATCACAGAGCAAAGGTCTGACATCACAGAGCAGACTATGACATCACAGAGCAGACTATGACATCACAGAGCAGCTGTGTGACATCACAGCACAGCTGTATGAGGTCACTGGGTTGGTCACTCTGCCCCAGCTCCCCCTCACAGTTTCTCCCAACAAGTCCAATGCTGTTCATTCCCAGTGGGGTCCCTGTCCCCTGGGATCCCCCCAGCCCACTTGGAGCCACAGCCTCCACCAAAGGATGTTCCACAGGATCCACCCCAGAGCCTGACATGGGGACAAGGGGCCAGGGCTGTGTGACCAGGACACCAAGGTCGGGGATTATCCAGGTCACTGTGGCCTGGGTTGGGTTGCCCAGGGCAGGAAAAATGTATGGCAGCTGGAGCAGGGTCTGGGAAGGGCCTCCAAGGTGGGGCTGCAGCCCTTGGGCTGTGAGCAGAGGCTGAGGGAGCTGGGCTTGTCCAGCCTGGAGCAGGGAAGGCTGAGGGGCTCCTCATCCCAGCCTGGCAGTGCCAGTGAGGAGGGGATGGAGAACACAGAGCCAGGCTCTTCACTGGGGGGCCTGGTGGGAGACAAAAGCCAATGGGTGGGAGGGGAAAGAGGGGAGATCAGCCAGGGCATGAGGAGATGAAATGAGTCAGGCTGGTTTCAGCATTTCCTCAACACCAAGAGCAGCCTGACCTCCCTTCTCCATCCACCACTGACAGCTTTGCAAATCAGGAATTGTTGCAGCTGTTTTGCCCCCACTCTAGGATGAGCATCCTGATACAAGAACTTAATTGTGTTTATATCTATCACAGAACCATGTTGTGAGCCCAGGGCAGGACCTGGCCCCTGGCCTTGCTGAACCTCATTCAATTGTCCTGGGCCCATGGCTCCAGCCTGGCCAGATCCCTCTGCAGAGCTTCTGCCCTCCAGCACAGCCACACTCCCACCCAGCCTGGGCTCACCTGGGAACTGACTGAGGGTGCCCTTGATGGCCTCTCCAGATCAGCAATAAAGAGATTTCACTGACCTGGCCCCAGTCCTGAGCCCTGGGGACACCCCTGGATGTGACTCCATTCCTCAGCTGCTCTGAGTGCCAGGGCTGGATGAGGGAAATGGTGGTGTGATAAATGAATAGGATTCATGCCAACAATTGTAACTATATGGATATTTTAGAAAAAGTAATGGAGGAAAAGGATATGTAATTAGTGTCACAAAACAGATGTTTTCAGATGTTCATGAAAAAATAGGAGACAGGATGTAGTTTGAGAGAAGTAAAATCCCAAAACAGAATAGGCCTCAGAATAATTCGAGAATTGGCCTTGAAATGGATAAAATTGGGATGATTCCATGTATCTGTGAATTAATAAGGCTATTTTTTTAAATATAATGCTGGCTTCTATAACACAAGACTTGAGGTGCATGTGCAACCTGTGGGGTTGTTCAAAGAACAGTGACGATGAGGAGAAGCCTTCATCAGGGGCGACCACCAAAGAGCCAAAATAGCCCTTAGCAACAGTGGGAGCATGTGCTGTGCAGTGTGGTGATGGAGATTTCAAGAATCAAAAATAGGAAGAGTTTGACAGAAAAATATTGATGAATATGTATGAGCATACAGGATATAAGTTGTGTTTGGATTCCTTTGTTTCTCGTACGTGAGGCAGGGTGAAAAGCCCTCCCTGTACCCCGATCAATCAGTTTTGCTTATGCTTTATCAGAACCACTGCCAAATTTTTTGTATCTGCTTGATTATATTTGATAGTATTATTTTTGATAAAATTACTGCTCAATTAAAATAGCTACTAAATTCAACTTTGTTGTTTATTGAATTATATAGAACTTTATTCATAACAGAAGGAAGGCGTAGATACAGTCTGATTGATTGTCAGCCATAAAAGTCTTGATTTTCATATCTATTCAGACTGCATGAGGAGGTGGTGGGGGTCAATATCAATTGGACATTGCTGATATCAATCTATAAACAGGAAAAGAAAACTTAACTGCACAAAACACTTCTCTCTGCATTGTTTCCAATACAGTATATTCACTTTGAATACATTTCTGAAATGTGTCTAATTAACCACAGAAGGATTGAAAACTTAGATTATTCCCAGGGGCTTTTCTTGTTTGTGTGTTTTGAACCAAAGTTTACAATCCTTTGTCAGTGAATTCCTTAACTGAAGAGCTCAGCAATGAAGAGGCCTCTGGAGCAGTAAAATCAATCAGCAACCTCCAAGTGGCTGAGGATCCATGCCCATGAGAGCAGCAATGAACAGAAATGGGCACAGCTTGGTGGCTGCCCCAGCTCTGGGATGGGCCCTGGGCCTGGAGCAGGAGCAGCTCTTGAGGGCCCCAAGGCCATGGCTCTTGTGCTGCCCTGGGCAGATGGGATGGCAGCAGAGCTCTCAGCACCTCAGCCAGACGGGAGCAGGGCACAATGGGAGCCTCCTTTGGCCTTGGCCAAGCACCTTCCCCCATGGCTGGGGCTGAGTCCTGTGGCAGCTGCAGCTGCTGCTGTGCCCTTGGCAGGGGCTGAGGCCGTGGGGCCAGTGCCCAGATCAGCCTGGCCTGAGCAGAGCTGTGGGGCCAGAGCTGGCTGGGCTGGGCTGGGGAGAGGCCCTTGGTGCTGCCCAGAGCTCAGGGCAGCTGGCAGAGCTTGCAGGGAGCTGGGCTGGGCTCCGAGAGCCTGGCCCAGAAACCATCAGTGTCCATCTCATCCTGGCTGAGCGTGCAGGGGCCAAGAAGAGCACCCAGGGTCTATAGGAGGCCCTTGAAAATATATGTATTGTGTTAGTGGCCCTTGAGTCCATATCAATTATATCTGTATTGTATTTGAATATCTTTGCCCTGGAAGGTCCCAGTTATTCTTGGTGGGCTGCAGCTGCGATGTCCTTCATTGGGCAGCAGCTGTGGCTAGTCAAGGTAACTGGGATAAAAGGGGGTGGGCTGGCCAGTTGGGGAGAGCTTCTGAGGACCTTTGACTAAGGAAGACCCAGAGTCTGTGCTGTGAAGATCTGCTGCCCACGAGATAACAACAGAAAGGTACAGGACTCTTGAAATATGCTAAATACAACATCTGGTGACCCCGACGTGATAGCAGAGAATAGGACAGCCAAGAACTGTGGTGGCCTTTGAGCCAGGACAGAGGACTGGAAGAATAGGACAGCCAAGAGCTGTGACATGGCCTTTGGATCAGGGAGCTGTGACAGCCAGGAGCTGTTAAAGAATGGCCTTTGAACAAAGAGCTGTGTGTGTGTTGTGACATGGCCTTTGAGTCATGGGAGTGTGGGAATACATGGCCTTTGAGTCATGGGAAAATGTATTATATTTAAAGTATTGTAACTGCTATCTGAAGTATTGTAATTGAACAACATGTTTTTGTAAAAGCAAAAAAGGGGGAAATATAGGACGCCCTTAAAATATATGTATTGTGTAAGTGGCCTGAGTCCATGTAAATGATATCTGTACTGTATTTGAATATCTTTGCCCCGGAAGGTCCTAGTTATTCTTGATGGGCTGCAGCTGTGATGGCCTTCATTGGGCTGCAGCTGTAGCTAGTCAAGGTAACTGGGATAAAAGGGGGTGGGCTGGCCAGTTGGGGAGAGCCTCTGAGGAGCCCTGACTAAGGAAGACCTAGAGTCTGTGCTGTGAAGATCTGCCACCCACGAGGAAACATCAGAAAGGTACAGGACTCTTGAAATATGCTAAATACAACATCTGGTGACCCCGACGTGATAGTGAAGATAGGACAGCTGAGAGCTGTGGTGGCCTTTGAGCCAGGACAGAGCAACTGGAAGAATAGGACAGCCGAGAGCTGTGCTGACCTTTGAGCCAGGACAGAGCAACTGGAAGAATAGGACAGCCAAGAGCTGTGCTGGCCTTTGAGCCAGGACAGAGCAACTGGAAGAATAGGACAGCTGAGAGCTGTGAGAATACATGGCCTTTGGATCAGGGAGCTGTGACAGCCAGTAGCTGTGGAAAGAATGGCCTTTGAGCAAAGAGCTGTGTGTGTGTATTGTACATGGCCACTGAGTCATGGAAAAATGTATTATATTTAAAGTATTGTAACTGCTATCTGAAGTATTGTAATTGAACAACATGTTTTGTAAAAGGAAAAGGGGGAAATATAGGAGGCCCTTGAAAAGATATGTATTGTGTTAGTGGCCCTTGAGTCCATATCAATTATATCTGTATTGTATTTGAATATCTTTGCCCTGGCAGATCCCAGTTATTCTTGATGGGCTGCAGCTGCGATGTCCTTCATTGGGCTGCAGCTGTAGCTAGTCAAGGTAACTGGGATAAAAGGGGGTGGGCTGGCCAGTTGGGGAGAGCCTCTGAGGAGCCCTGACTGAGGAAGACCTAGAGTCTGTGCTGTGAAGATCTGCCGCCCACAAGGAAACATCAGAAAGGTACAGGACTCTTGAACTATGCTAAATACAACAAGGGTCCGCACATTCCCTGTGAGGGAGTCAGGAGCTTGGACCCCCTGTCAGCCCTCCTGAGAGTGCTGGGCTGCCCTCCAGCTCCAGAGGAGATGGGACAGATACAACAGACAAAGAGTGCCTGCTGCCCCTTTCTGTGTTTGCTTATACAGGTGACCTGGATCCATATGCAGAGGGAGTGTTTGGTGTCAGATAACACTGGGAGTGGTAAGAATAATATTTTTCAGCTGAAAATAGTCTTTTCAAACATGGGACACCATGGAAAACTGGACACATGCTCCAGGAGGGCATCTGAGTTTTTAGGAATGCAGTCCATTGTGTTCAGACCTCTCAACCTGTTCAAATACTTTCTGTGGGTTCCTTGAGCACCAGGGTTCCATGCAGGGTGAGCCAATGCCAGAGCTGAGGGTCCTGACAGGTTTAAAAGGGACCAGTGTCCCATGAGGCCCTGCCCTGTCTCAGTTTTGGCCCCTGGGGTCCACATCCTGGCCCTGCCTTGTCTGAAAGGCTGGGGGCTGGGAAAGGCAGGAACAGGACCAATGGTCCTTCTTTGGTTCCCAGGGGCCCATGAAAGTCTCCAATGGGAGCAGGGTGGGATGGGAAAAGGGGGAAGGAGCCCTGATGTCCGGAACTGAGGATCTAGGGGAGTGGTGGCCACCAGGCCGGGCTGCCAAGGGGGTCCCAGTGCTGGCAGGGGCGGTGCCAGGGTGCCCCAGTGCCTCAGGCTCTCCCTGGCACCCAGCAGTGCCCTCTGCCCCAGCTGAGCCTTCTGTGCTGCTCCTGGCCTCACTTTCCCTGCAGTGATCCCTGCCATGATCCCAGCAGAACTCAGTCACCAATTCCTGCTGGAGCAGGTTGCTCACCTGCAATATTATGATGCAACTCAGCAAGGCACAGGCCCGGCTGGTCCCAGAGGCTCCCATATTCCCAGTGTGGCTATAGCTCCCAGCTTGATAAATAACTGTTAGATCTTTCTTTTTCTAATCTTCATGAATGCCAGTAGTGAAATAAGCACTGACTCTCACAGAGACTGAGAGACAACCAGAAAACACCAAGATGCCCCAAAAGTAGAGTCAGTTTCCACCAACCAGCTCGAGAACTGCTCCTGTTTTCATGGTTGAGAATTACCAGCATCTGTTGAGGTACAAGGACTGTAAACGTAATGGGACAGCTTCTTTTAAGAAAATCAGACAAAGGAAGAGGGCAAAACTGCTGGCCTCTTTGTTTGCTACCAAGAAGGCTCCATAGCCCCAAGGTGGGTAGCAACCCCAGGCATGGAAGGTGAAATGTGCTACCAGACCTCTGTCATTCCTCAGTTGTCTTTAATTCAACAGGACTGGAAGGCAGGACAGAGTTGGCCTCTGTACCACCCCTAAGATACACCAACCATGGGTAGCAGCCACATAGGCATGGTAGATGGCAGTCAAAGCCATACTTGAGCTCTGTGATGCCTCCTTTTGTCCATTCCAAATATGTGCATAAGGAAAACTCACAGATTTTTCTCCCACTCCTACTGTCCTTGCCTCCACATCAAGAGATGCTGGTATGACCCATTCAAGAGAGAGAGAAAGTTTTTAATAATTGTTCAATCAAATGACTTCTAGGAAAGAAAAGGAGAGTTTCTTATAGATGAGTAATCCTATGGTTGACTCTCAAAATTAAGGTGAATATTAAATATATGCTAAGAGTAGTTTGCAGATGTATAGTTATCCTTCCTCTCCCTTGGCATTGTTATCACAGGATGGCCTGGCTTGTCGGGGCATTTGGGAGGGTTGGCTTGTTACTGTGGCAGCACCTGACCTCCAATCAAGGTGTAAGACAGTCATCTCCACCACTGGACAGTGTAGAAGGAGTCAATTGACAAGACTTGGGGAGGAGCTAGAGGAACAAAAGGCAGAGCATCCATTTTGTAGATGAACACACGGTGACTGAATCCTTTGCTCCCGGTGCTGTATTTTTTTCTTTATTCAGATTTCTGCTGTATTTTGATAAGGTCTAAATAAAGCATTTAAATTTTTGAAAGTGAAAATTTTTTCTCAGATGGAGTTGGGGAATGTGAGGCAAGGTTGTCCACACTGGGTCAGCTCCAAGGTACAACTTCACTGACCTGGCCATACCTCCTTGGGAGAGACCCTGGATCAATATCAATCACAGAATGCTGCAATCACCTGTTCTCTAAAGTAAAGAGTAATAAAATACACTGTATAAAATAGGATTACATATTTCTTAGAAGCTCTTTGAAATACTTCTCCAT
>JALJVW010000080.1:0-21202 GCA_024865655.1 Emberiza elegans | reverse complement strand
AATGGCCCTGGGGGCTCCTGAATGCTCCCTGCAGGGACTGCAGGTTTTTCAAAGGACTTTAGGTTTGGCTTTTGCCTTGGAGTCTCTGAGAGGTTTGTGCAATAATGGCCTCCAATTATCTGCTGTAATTAGTCCCTGGAGAGGCTTTGACAGTAACAACACTCAGTGGGGCTCATTAATGCTTTAGGGTACTTCAGTTATTTTTAGGTATTTGGTGTTTCCCTTTTTAATACAGACTCTGAGAGAGGTTTCTGCAATCATGGCCCCAATTATCTGCTTTAATGAGTCCCCTGAGAGCTCTGTATTGGCACTCAGCTGGGCTCATTTATACTTTGAGATACTCAAGTTTTTTAAGGTACTTTGGAATTTCCTTTCCACACTGAATCTCTGAGAGGTTTTTGTGCCATCCTGGCCTCCAAGTCTCTCCTCCAAGGAGTCCATGAGGAGCCTCTGTTCAGGATGGACCTCAGTGGAGCCCATTCATGCCTTGAGACACTCGGAGTTTTTCCTCTGACTTTGACTCCTGGAAAGGTTTGTGCAATCTCCTCTCAGGCCCTGAGGTTCCAGGGTTCAGCTCCAAATGCATCACAGGGCTCATTAGGATCAAGCAAGTCCTGACAAACCTTGGCTCTGCCTTGATTTCCCTCTGCTCTAATGCAGTTCATTAGGAAGGTTTGCTTTTACAGTTATGGACAAATATTTCAAAGTGCTTCTAAGAAATATGAATTCCTATATTAAAGGGTGTCTTTTATTGCTGTTCTTAATATACAAGAGCTGATTGCAGCATTCAGTGATTGATATTGATCCAGGGTATCTCCTAAGGATGTCTGGCCAGGTTAGTGAAGTTGTACCTTGGAGCTGACCCAGTGTGGACAACCTTGCCCCACATTCCCCAACCCCATGTAAGAAACCATTTTCACTTTCAAAATTTAAATGGTTTATTAAGATCTTATCAAAATACAGTAGAAGACTGAATAAAGAAAAGAATACAGTGCTGGGAGCAATGAATTGAGTCACTGTGTGCTCATCTACAAAATGGATGTTCTGTCTTTTACACCTGTATCTGATTTGCGGAGAGAAGAAATAAACCCTCACAACTCCAAAAAGTTGCAGAGAGCTGATATGAAGTTCATTGGCAGTGCTGGACGCATGCGGAGTTAGAACTCCCAAAGGCATGTGCACCCTTGGGGACTTCTGGTCCCCTTTTATCTTTCTTTCAAATGCATATGCATACATAGATTCATACATATTCATTTTTACAAATTACACGTGACATTTGTCGCTAGTTCCTCATATCAGAAAGAATTCCTGGGTCAGGCTGACCGGCCTTGCATTATTTTCTGTTTTTCTTCTGTCTGTCTGTCTCTTGTCTAGCTACTATCTCTGCCCTGCAGTTTTCCCTTGAGCTTCAGCCTACAGGCTTTTCACCCTTGCTGGACATTTAACCTAATTCAAAATGGATTTTTACTCTAGGGGATTTTCCACTCTGTCTCATTCCCCCCTTTCCTAGAAAATAAGTAAATTCTTTTACTTAATGCAAACTTTTATGACGATAAGTGTCTCTTAATGCTTTACCATGTACGTTTGACAGAGATGTTAATACAGCTATCTCTTGTAGTATTCTCCAGTTCCAAATTAGCTATATAACAGACAGTCCTAAACTTATTCCAACTAATATTAGCAAAACTACAGTGGGGTGACACAACATATTAAAGATCTCATTTGCACTTGGTGACCATCTAAAGATCACATCTCCCCAGTGATGATCCCCATTTTATTTTTCTTTGTAGTAAAATTCTGATTATTTCTTTTGTATCATGTTGAACAGTAATGAAGGTCTTCTTTCCGCTTTCTTGGATTTCCTTCAAGATCTCTAGTAGGTCTTGGTGTTCAATTAATTGTCTCACTAATACTAGGTCCATCCCAATAGGGGTAGGCGATAGTCTGTGATACATTGCATAATTGGTTTCAATCAACTGGTGGGATGTCACTGGGGCCAAGTACGAAAAGTCACACCCAATAATCTTTTTATAAAATTACAAATACAGAAATTAGAATTATTTCTACTAGACAGAATAACATCATTGCTATCAATTTTCACAGCAGCACAAGCAGTTCTCATGCATACACACCCTTTTCCAGTATATACAAGCACAGTTTTCAGATCAGTGACTGGATGAGCTTGGAAGTGGCAAATACTCTGTTTAGTGTCTAAGCACACATCTTGGGCATTGATAGTATTACTTTCACAAATGAATCTCAGCTGTTCTCTAGTAATGCAGGATTCTAAGTTCACTGTTTGCCACTTTTCATTCATCTTTCGTGCTCACACTCTATGTTCTGAAGGGTAGAGTACTGTTTTTTTCATGGTTTAATCTTAGTGCAATGATGGGATGTATAACATAAACAGTGGCATTATGTATGGTAAGCACAAAGGCAGTAGCTACATTAGAAGCAGGATTATAGGTGAAATTTGTCATAGTCTACCAGGTTTGAAACTTCTTTTCAAAGTCAATCGCATTATCTCAGACAATTTTTTGAATTT
This sequence comes from Emberiza elegans, assembly GCA_024865655.1. Classification (NCBI taxonomy): domain Eukaryota; kingdom Metazoa; phylum Chordata; class Aves; order Passeriformes; family Fringillidae; genus Emberiza; species Emberiza elegans. The sequence goes on along the minus strand of JALJVW010000080.1, from coordinate 18,657 downwards.
CAGTTGGAAAATTACTTTCACTCCTTTCCTGTATGATCAGAGCTGCTCTTGCTTGCATCTATAACTGTGTGTGTATACAACTGAAAGCTAAAGACACATTATCTTGAACTGTACCAAGTGCTTCTACTATTAACTTGTGGTCTTGGTCCCTGGCCTTTTCCACTTTGGCAGTACTTTTGAAATCTGCCACTGGCTATTTCTTAATGCTAATAGGGATGACTGTAAAGGCTGCTTTAATTTTGTTAGGCTACCTGCTGCAGTGGCCATTTTATTCATCAGTATTTCTGAATCAATTCCATTTAAAACTCTTAATCTTGTCTCTAATATCTCAGTTAGATCTTTTCTTATTCTGCTTCTGAGATATACTTGTCTCTGTAACTATGTTGTCTAGTCTTCAAAGGATGTTTTCAGAAAGGAGGAGCAGGCTGGTTGGATTTTTGAGATGTTAATTTGCATTAGCAGCTCAACACATTTGAGAGACTGTTCTGGATTAAACATTAGTTGTTGTTCACCTACATTCTTAACTACATAGGGGCCTACCTCATACATTTCAGGTTCAAGTTGGGGTTGAGTCTGAACTATTTGAGTATGGGTTATATAAGGTCCTGAAAGGTGTTTTCTGATGGGAAGGAGGTTGTGTCAGGGTGAAATTACACTAACAGCCTGATTCACTTAGGTTATCACAGACTTCTTGGTGTTCGTATACACCAGAAGAAGATGCAACACTAATTTCATCTGGTCTCTCATAACTCGTCTTATTGACTATCTGGCACTCTACTTTGATCTCTTTTCTTCTGATCTCCTGAGGTGTCTACAGTTCTCGTTCTTGTCATTCTTGCTTCTCATATATTTGATCTCCATGAGTTACTACAGTGGATAGGTTTAAATCTTTTATCTCAGAAAGATTCTCTCATAGATCTAGTATACTGATGAAATGCCTGGGACTAAGGTCACTCAGTATTACTTTGAATAGAGGTACTTTCTAGTTCTAAAACTTCAGTTGTAATTACATATAAAACAATTCTGTAAACTTAAGTATGAACTACTCTCAATCGCAATATACTCATTTTGGCCGAGTAAGTTTTGGTCTCAGTTCATTATCTCCTGGTGTCACTCTCAAAGGGACTTCTGGGGTCTTCTTCACTCGAGAGTGATGGATCCAGGTGTTCTGCTCTTTGATTTTGATTGCGGTGGTGGTGAGAAGTACTTGCACCGTCCTTTCTACTGTGATTCTAAAGTCTTTTCTGTAAGAGACTTAACATATACATAATTCTCCAGGTTATATGTTATGTACTGATTCATTTAACTCCCTGCTCTGAGTTCCAGCCACATGTTTTCAATTTCTCTGAGCTGTTTGCTTAAAGCCACCATGTAGGTGGCCAGTGTTATCACTCCAATATGGGTGGGCATCTCCCTTTTGTATTCTATATGGTCTTCCATAAGGCATTTCAAAAGGACTCAACTTTCTATTTAGCCTGAGGATTAGTTAGAATTTTCAGTAGTGCCAGTGGAAGAGCTTGGGGCCAGGGTAGATTAACTTCTTGCCCCAGTGTTACAATCTGCTGCTTAATTGAATGGTTCATTTTTCTACCTGGCTGCTTGATTGAGGTGGCATGGAGTGTGAAGTTCCCAATCTATGCTTAAGTGGCTACTAATCTGCACTGCTTTGGAAATGAAATGTGATCCTCTATCTGAGGACACTGTGGCTGGAACTCTGAAGCGTGGTATCATTTCTTGTAATAATACTCTGGTCACTTCTCGAGCTTTAACAGTTCTGGTGGGGAATGCCTCTGGCCACCCTGAAAATGTATCTATCAATACTAGTAAATACTGATACCCCCCTTTCCTTGGGAGTTCAGAAAAGTCAATTTGCCACTGCTGTCTAGGCCCATAGCCTCTCCCAATCTGACTGAGTTTTGGCTTGGGGGTATTTTTGGGGTTAGTCTGGAGGCAAGGATCACACTGTCGGTTTACCTGAGTAATAGTGGCATATAAATTCTAGCAACAATTCTTTCAATCAGATGTGTGTTCTAGAAAGCATGTGGAAATTCTACTTCAAAGTCAAAACTTTTTTGGTGCACTCTGTATCACTAGCAGCCTTGGTCATTTGGGAAAAGGGCCACACTTTATAAAAAGCTTTTAAGTAGTTAGGCCCCAGTGTGTCTTCTAGTGCTCTTCTTTCACTTTTAACTTTCAATGGGAAGGGATTACTAACTCTCTTTCAATGGTAGCCCACTCTTTGTGGTTGTATGTCTCTTTTGATTAGTATTATTATATTCTGGCTTACTTTCAAGGAAAATCTGTCTATAATTACTTCACCCTTTGCTGCTTTTTTTTTGCCTCTCTATCTGCCAGCTCATTTCTTCTTCTAATTCTGAGCTCACTCTTTGGTGCTTTGATAATAATTGCCTTTTTTCAGGCAGCTGAACTGCTTCCAGCAGCTGGATTGTCTCTTCTTTCTTTGATGTTAGGGTCAGTCCCTCTCTTTCTAGATGGCTCCATGTGCATGTACAACTCTGAATGCATACTTTTTCTGTATAGATGTTTATTCTCTTTTGGGTTATTTCAAGGCATGGGTCAGGGCAATTATCTCAGCCTTCTACGCAGAGGTACCTGTTGGTAAGGGTCCAGACTCTATTACTTCTCTGCAGGTAGTCACTCTGTACTTAGCATGTCGCTTTCACTGGCAATGTAGCTGCTCCTGTCAGTGAACCAGGTCTCTGCATCGTCCAGAGGGGTGTCTTTCAAGTCTGGGCATCTGGAGTAAGTAGCTTCAATGGTCTCCAGGCAATCGTGGTGTACTGCTCCTCCTTAATTCTACTGAGAAAGGAAGCTGGGTTGACAATATTAGTCACCACTATCTCTACATCATCTTGCTTTACCATGATGGTCTGGTATTTCAGGAACTTATGCGGTGAGAACCAGTGGCTGCCCTTTACTGCCAGTACTGCCGACATTGTGTGGGACACTAGCACAGTCATTTTTGTCCCAGGCTAAACTTGCGTGCCTCTTGAATATTCAGCATGACTGCTGCTACAGCTCTGAGGCAACCTGGCCATCCTTGGGCTGTTGCATCTAGTTGCTTAGAGAGGTAAGCAACTGCTCTCTGGTATGGACCCAAGTCCTGAGCCAGTATTCCCAGGGCAATTCCTTGCATGGGAAAACAGAACGAATGGTTTACTTACATTTGGAAGTCCCAAAGCTGGAGCTGACAATTAGTACTCTTTAGTTGGTGAAAGGCTCGTGTGGCTTCTTTTGTCTACTGGAGATCTCTGTTTCCATCAGCAATAAGAGCATAGAGGGGTCTGACGAGCAGTCCATAATTATAAACCCACAGCCGGCACCACCCTGCCATGCCTAAGAAGGTTCGGAGTTCTTTTATTGTCTGGGGTTTTGGGGTTTGGCATATGGCTTCTTTGCGAGCCTGCCCTAAAGTCCGTTGCCCAGCACTCACCTCATACCCTAGGTAGATTACTTTCTGTTTCACTACCTGTGCCTTTTTCTTTGATACTCTGTATCCTTGGAGTCCTAGGAAATTCAAAAGGCTTACCGTCCAGGCCACACATGCTTCTTTCATCTGAGTGGCTACCAGAAGATCATCCACGTACTGCAACAGCCTCCATTCTTCTTGTGGAGCTTCCCAGGACTCTGGATCTTTTGCAAGTTGCTCTCCAGTCAAAGTGGGGAATCTTGAAGCCTTCAGGCACACGGACCATGTGAGCTGTATTCTAGGACTTGCTCATTTGAATGCAAAAATTTTCTGGCTGGCTTCATGGATGGGGAGGCAAAAGAAGGCATCTCTCAGGTCTAAAACAGTGAACCAGGTTAGCTCAGGTGTTAAACAAGTTAGTAAAAGTATATGGATCTACTACCACGGGACATAAATTGTACATCTTTCACTCCAGTACTATCAATTAAAATAGGCTGATTCCTTTTTTCTATCTTTTCTTTAGAGATTCTTTGGTTCTTTTCTTTATATCAATTCTCACTGGTTGTGTTCTTTCCTTAAGTTTTATTACTATGGGGGGCATTTTCACCCTCCCTGGTACAGCAGAGGCCCATACCCTCTAAAGCACTTATTTACTTATTCTAATATCTCTTCACTAATGTCCTTCTTAATTTCAATGGCTGTTGCTGTTAATGTTAAGCCTAACATCTTTTTTGATCATTTTGCTTCCAGAGTAACTTTTCTCATTCAAGAATATTTAGTACAAAAAGGCATTCTAAGTTCACCTGTTTGCTTTAAAATTTTTGCAAAAAGTATGCCTTCTCAGACTGGCCAGTGGTTCTCCACACTACAACATAAACATTTTCCACAGGTACTAAAATTTTATTTAAAACTGAATATGTAGCCCCTGTATCAACTAAGAATTCTACCCTTTTCTCTTCTTCTCCCAGCTTCATTGTTATAACCAGTGGATCCACTGGGGCAGAATCCCCCGGTCCTCTTCAGTTGTTTTGTACGTGTGCAGCTATTTGTTTGTCACCCCGTCTCCGTTCTGGGCATTGATCTTTCCAGTGACCAATTCTTTTGCAGATTGCACACTGGTTCCTGCCCAGCCGGGGTGGTCCTTGTCTGGGTGGTGCCTGGTTGTATCTCCTTTGCCTTTCCTCCTGTACCACTGCTACCAACTTTTTCATTCCTTGTTTATATCCTTCTTCCCGGTTACTAAATACCCTCCAGGCTTCCTCTAGCAGGACTTCAAGATCTCTCCCATCTGGTCCCCGAATTTTCTGGAGCTTACGTCTAATATCTCCAGCAGACTGCCCCAAGAATGAATTAACTAGCTGATTTATCCCTATATCAGACCCTGGATCCAATGATGTATGACGGCGCATAGTATCCCTTAAATGCTCTAGAAAGTCAGATGGTGTCTCAGAAGGCCCTTGCTTAAGGGAATATAAGGCAGACCAATTTATGGTTTTTGGGATAGCTCTTTCCACCCCTGTTGCTATCCATTCTTGATACTCTGTTAATTTCTTTACCTCTGCTGACACATTAGGATCCCATTCTGGGTCCTGGAGGGGGAAATGTTCTTTTACATCTAGCTGTGTGGCCTTGCAGTAATCCTCTGCCAAATTCTTTGCTGTCTTTAAGTCCCTGTTTTTCTGTTTCTTTAAGATCAGCTGTTTTTTGTGTTTCAGTAGCATATCATAGACGTTCTAGTCCTTCCTAGCAATCCTTTCCCATGCCTCTAAATCAAGAGTGGTAAATGGCACTTTAATCATTAATTTCTCTCTTTCTGGTCCCACTGCCTCTCGCAGAGGGGCTTGTAACACTACTTGCTTCTTAGTTCTAGATGCAACTGGACTATCAGGGGTGGGGCCAGTTCTAGTGGATGTGCTTTCCCCCCTGAGTCTTCTTCTTTTTTGGGGAGGTTCCCTTCCCCTTCATCTTCATCTTCAGCTTCAGCTTCGGTTTCAGCTTCAGCCCTAGCTTCAGTCTTAGCCACAGTCTTATCTACAGCCTTCTTTCTTCGAGGAGGAGCTTTTCTCTACTCAAATGTATCTCGTTCTTGCTCTTCAGAATGATAAACTTTATCTGATCTCATACACCGTTGTCCTATACTACATGTTGAACAGCAATGTTTAATCTGCTTTCCCTTTGCCTTGTTTTCTTTTTCAAGGACCAAGACCAGTGGGTCTGAGGGTGGCCTGATCTTACAGTCTCTTTGCTATTCTTGGCGATTTCTTAAAACAAAGAACATATTAGCATACGAAACTTCATTTCATTTACTTTCTCGTCTTAGAAACAGCATCAACTGCAGCAAGGTATCATAACCTAAGGTTCCAGTGGGTGGCCATCTCGCTCTCCCTCTCAGCTTGTACAGTGGCTGCTAGCGTGTGCAATATTGGATTAGATCCTTTTTATTCTCAGAGCTTCTCCTGCTGGTGACTTCTTTCTAGTGGGCAAAGATGCACGCCAAGGGGCTTGTCCAAGGGACTTCCTTGCTCTGGTTAGTTCTCATTATTTCCTTCTCTGTGCCTTGTCTCGCTTCTACTCAAACTTCTCTTCACAGTACTTTACAGTAGCTTCTCAGTCTTTCTCTCACACACACTAGGTGGCAGGTACTAAATGTGATTTCCCACACACAAGCTTTAAGATCTTAGGTTCTGGATTAACTTGATTAAGATGTTTTAACTTACACTCAGGGCATGTGCCCTGACGCTTACTAGAACAGCAATACTAGCATCTCTCACAAGCTCTGCACTGCAAAAATACTCATGCTGTGTGCCAGTTTCTGGATGCACTAAAGGCTCCCAGGAATTGCTCACAGAGGCAGGCTATTTCGTTTATCACAGGGAGCTCTAAATCTTCTACAGCAGGTTGTTCTCAGTCCAGACTTACTATAGTACTAGCTGAAGTCTGGTAGAGCCCCTCCAAATAAAGTTGTTCGTCTCTTCTATCTATCTAACAATTCACAGGATTTACAAACTCCCGGGGGTCGAGTCCAAACCACCGGGGCAGAGGAACCCTTGGAGTTCGTCTAGCCACGGTGAAACCGTGCACAATCTACACCACAAATCACTTTTACTCAATTAATGTACTCACCCGTGTTTTTCTTCTGTGCCGGGCGCTCCCCGCCCCCACGGCCTGCTCCGGCCGGTGCTCACTCTGCTCCTCCAGTTGCAGGTAGGAAACCCCCCCCGCACTGCAGAGCACTGTAGATATGTTTTCTTTTATACACCATACGCTTATACACTTGTACGATTACAAACACAATGCACTAATCACATGATGCATCAACCACACAGTGTCCGGACACCACACACTAACATACACACACACGCGGGGCTCACTCGACCCACCCCCAGGGTCGCTAGTGGTTCCGCCTTATCAGAACAATGAGGCTCCCCCCCTTCTTTAATCTTCTTAATACAGCTGCTCCATCAGCTGCACCCAGACATGTCTGAGTGATTTACTCCCTATATCTCTCTTTTTCTCTCTTTTTTCTTCTTTTTTTTTTTCTTTTTTCCTCTTTTTCTTCCCCCTGGGGCCCCTCAATACATACTGTATCCTCCTCCGCATGCCAGCAGGTTCTTGTCTGTCCTTGCAGGAGGCAAACTGAGACGGAGCCTCCTCCAGGAAATCCTGGGGTGCCTAGGAGGTCTGTCTGTCCCCCCTGCCCCTGCAGGGACAGAGACGGAGACAGAAATTATCTCTCTCTCCTGGCTGGCTCGCCAGAATGATTTGCGGAGAGAAGAAATAAACCCTCACAACTCCAAAAAGTTGCGGAGAGCCGGTATGAAGTTTATTGGCAGCGCTGGACGCATGCGGAGTTAGCACTCCCAAAGGCATGCGCACCCTTGGGAACTTCTGGTCCCCTTTTATCTTTCTTTCAAATGCATATGCATACATAGATTCATACATATTCATTTTTACAAATTACGCGTGACATTTGTCGCTAGTTCCTCATATCAGAAAGAATTCCTGGGTCAGGCTGACCGGCCTTGCATTATTTTCTGTTTTTCTTCTGTCTGTCTGTCTTTTGTCTAGCTACTATCTCTGCCCTGCAGTTTTCCCTTGAGCTTCAACCTACAGGCTTTTCACCCTTGCTGGACATTTAACCTAATTCAAAATGGATATTTACTCTAGGGGATTTTCCACTCTGTCTCAAGAGGGGCACGTACTAGAATAGCTATCCTGCTGGGCTTGGTAGTAATGATTTGTAAGAAGTTTATAAAGGTGCTGGAGTCTGTTCCAGTTGTGTAGGGTTCATGGCTATGGTTATGCACCCAGTTTGTTAGAGGAGGAGCAGGGGATGAGGCTTTTCAGCCTTTGCTTTCCTTCTTCTCCTCTGAATCTGTTAACTCCCTATTGGAGAATGTTCAGTTTCCCCTGAATGTTAAAGAGATCATCTGTCTGGTATTCAATCTGGTAAGCTTCCTCTATACAGTCTGCAGCTTCTCTAGAATGAGGGCTGAGATTTCTAGATGGACTGATGAGACCCCTGACCCAGGAGTAGACCCAGGTGTGGAAAATCCCAAGTAGTGTGGGAAATGGGAGGATATGGGCCAAATCCTGAGGGAATTCTCTGCCCCTATATTCTGGGACTTTCCACATGAACAAATTCAGAACCAGCTGAGGTAGGGAAATGCCTGAAAGAGAAGTACCAGGATGACCCTAAGGAGAAAAAGCTCATTGCAGTGAGCTGGGCCCTGGCTTGTGCTTATCACGCACTGCTAGATGCTCTAGGGCAGCAGACAGAGGCAGGGGGGCAGGCTGATAAATCAGCAGCTATCCCAGTCACTCAGGCTGCAGCCAACAGCCCAGGCTCGAAGCCAGCAGCCAAACCAGATAGTGAGCCTAAGCCAGCAGCTAAACCAGACAATAAGCCTCAACCAATGGCTGTTGCTACCAGCACTAGAAGTGGAAAGTGCACGGACAAGACCGATCGACCAGTGGATGATGGTGATGATGGTGCAGGAGAAGGAACCTCAACACTTCCTGACATAAAATCAGGAGTCAAAGCAGCAGGTGCAAGATCAGATGCAAATATTGAGTCCTTTTCCCTGAAGGACCTTCGTGGCCTACGGAAGGATTACACTCGATGACCTGATGAATCCATAATTAGTTGGTTAGTCCGTCTCTGGGATGCTGCAGGTGAGGCTACAATTCTGGACGGACTGAAGTGAGGCATTTGGGATCCCTGTCACAGGATCCTGTCATCGACCAAGGAATGATGAGGGGGCTAACCCTCACAGCCTCTGGGCACGGGTCCTAAGAAGTGTAGCACAAAGATACCTGTGCACAGACGATCTCTATATGCAACAAACCCAGTGGAAGACCATAGAGCAAGGGATCCAATGCCTGAGAGAAATGGCAGTGGCAGAGATTGTCTTGTCAGATGACGTGACAACTAGAAATCCAGACTTGGTACCATGCATGTCTGTGATGTGGTGAAAATTTGTATGAGTTGGACCACACGAATATACTTCTGCTTTAGCCATAATGAAGAGGGATGAGAGGGATGAGACTGTGCTTGATATGGCAAGGAAGCTCTGAGCATATGCAGACACTGTACATGGCCCAACACATGCCAGAATCGCAGCGGTGGAAACACGTCTGCAGAAATTAGAGGACAAGGTAGAGGAGAATCACAAGAAGCTCAGGGAGGAGATTAAAGACGACCTTCTCCAAATCTCAGCAGTACAGATCAGAGGTTCTGGTGCCCAATGCAGACATTCCCCAGATGGAGAGAGAAGGTACACCCCATCAGCTGAGCTGTGGATCTTCCTGCGTGATTGTGGAGAAAACATAAGGAGATGGGATGGAAAATCTTGCTGCTCTGGCACAACGGGTGCATGAATTGAAGGAAGGCAAGGTTCAGAGAGGAAGTTCCACCAAAAGGAAAGCAGCTCCAGTTGCCCATAGCTGAACTGCCAGGTATGATGATGATGACATGTCTGATCCCCTTGAAGGAACCTCCAAGATATATAGCCAAGGAAAGAAGGATAACCAGGCTTAGAGGGGCCCTGCCTCTAGCCTGGTAGAGGCTGGGGAAAACCATGTTTTCTGGACTGTGTGGATTTGTTGGCCTGCACATCAGAACCACAAGAGTATAAAGTGGTGCACAATGCACATTACTCCCATTGAGACATGTGGGGACAGAGCCTGTTTCTATTGCTGGTGTGACAGGAGGATCACAGGACTCCACTTTGGTGGAAGCTGAAGTGAGCCTGACTGGAAATGAGCGGAAGAAACACCCTATTGTGATTGGCCCAGAGGCCCCATGCATTTTAGGCATAGATTCCTCCAAAGTGGGTATTTCAAAGACCCAAAGGGACTCAGATGGGCATTTGGAATAGCTGCTGTAGAGACGGAGGACATCAAGCAGTTGAACACTTTGTCTGGACTATCAGAAAGCCCATCTGCAGTAGGATTCCTGAAGGTGGAAGAGCAACGAGTGCCAATTGCCACCTTGACAGTGCACCGCCGGCAGAATCGGACAAATTGAGATGCTGTGATCCCCATCCATAAGGTGATCCGAGAGCTGGAGAGCCAAGGAGTGGTCAGCAAGACTCACTCACCCTTCAACAGCCCCATTTGGCCTGTGTGTAAATCTGAAGGAGAATGGGAATTGACTGTGGACTACCGTGCATTGAATGGAGTGACTCCTCCGCTGAGCGCTGCTGTGCCGGACATGTTGGAACTCCAGTATGAGCTGGAGTCCAAGGCAGCAAAGTGGTACGCCACTAGAGACATTGCTAACATATTTTTCTCCATTCCTCTGGCAGCAGAATGCAGGCCTCAGTTTGCCTTCACCTGGTGAAGCGTGCAGTACACCTGGAACCAACTGCCCCAAGGCTAGAAGCACAGCCCCACCATCTGCCATGGACTGATCCAGGCTGCACTGGAAAAGGGTGAAGCTCCAGAGCATTTGCAGTACATAGATGACATCATTGTGTGGGGGAACACGGCAATGGAAGTGTTTGAGAAAGGAGAGAAAATCATCCAGATTCTCCTAAAAGCTGGTTTCGCCATCAAGAAAAGTCAAGGGACCTGCTCAAGAGATCCAGTTTCTGGGAGTGAAGTGGCAAGATGGACAGCGTCAGATTCCCACCAATGTCATCAACAAAATCACAGCAATGTCTCCACCATCCAGCAAGAAAGAAACACAAACTTTCCTAGGGGCCATAGGTTTTTGGAGAATGCACATTCCTGAGTACAGTCAGATTGTGGGCCCTCTCTACCTGGTCACCCGTAAGAAGAACACTTTCCACTGGGGCCCTGAGCATCAACAAGCCTTTGCCCAGATTAAGCAGGAGATCACTCATGCAGTAGCCCTTGACCCAGTCAGGACAGGACCAGAGGTGAAGAACGTGCTCTACTCTGCACCTGGGAACCATGGCTTGTCCTGGACCCTTTGGCAGAAGGTGCCTGGCGAGACTTGAGGCTGGCCACTGGGATTTTGGAGTCAAAGCTACAGAGGGTCTGAAGCCAACTGCACTCGAACAGAGGAAGAAATCTTGGCTGCCTGTGAAGGAGTCCAAGCCACCTCAGAGGTGATTGGTACAGAAGCGCAACTGCTCTTGGCACCCCGACTACCAGTGCTGGAGTGGATGTTCAAAGGCAAGGTTCCTTCTACTCACCATGCCACCTGTGCCACATGTAGCAAGTGGATTGCTCCTATCACACAGCGCCCCTGTATAGGTAAACTGAATCACCCTGGGATTTTGGAGGTAATTACAAATTGGCCCAAAGGTGAGAACTTTGGTGTCACAGATTAAGAACAAGAACCAGTGACACGTGCTGAAGAAGCTCCTCCATATAACCAACTGCCACCAGCGGAAACATGCTACGCTCTTTTCACTGACTGTTCCTGTCGCATCGCAGGGATGAACCGTAAGTGGAAAGCATCTGTAAGTAGCCCCACCCGAAGGGTTGCACAAGCTACTGAAGGAGAAGATGGGATCAAGTCAACTTGCAGAACTCAAAGCTGTCCAGCTGGCCCTGGACATTGCTGAGAGAGAGAAATGGCCAAAGATCTAGCTTTATACAGATTCATGGATGGCAGCCAATGCTCTTTGGGGCTGGCTGGAAAGGTGGAAAAAGGCTAACTGGCAGTGTAGGGGAAAACCGATCTGGGCTGCTGATGAATGGAAAGACATTGCCGCTTGATTAGAGAAGCTACCTGTGAAAGTCCGCCATGTAGATGCCCATGTCCCCAAGAGTTGGGCTAATGAGGAACACCAAAACAACGATCAGGTAGATCAGGCAGCAAAAATAGAGGTGTCAAAGATAGACAGATTGGCAACATAAGGGGGAGTTGTTCCTAGCTTGATGGGCCCATGATGCCTCAGGTCATCAGGGTAGAGATGCCACCTATAAGTGGGCACAAGACCAAGGGTTGGATCTAACCATGGATGGTATTTCACAGGTTATCCATGACTGTGAGACGTGTGCTGCCATCAAACAGGCCAAGCGAGTGAAGCCACTCTGGTATGGTGGGTGGGGGTCCAAGTACAAGTATGGGGAGGCCTGGCAGATTGACTACATCACACTGCCCTAGACACGCCAGGGCAAGCGCTATGTGCTGACCATGGTGGAAGCCACCACGGGATGGTTGGAGACCTACCTTGTGCTTCACACTACTGCCCAGAACTCCATCCTGGGCCTTGAAAAGCAAATCCTGTGGAGACAGGGTACCCCTGAGAGAGCTGAGTCAGACAATGGGACCCATTTCAAGAACAGCCTTATCAACACCTGGGCCAGGGAACATGGTATTGAATGGATCTCTCATATCCCCTATCATGCACCAGCTGCTGGAAAAGTTGAATGCTGCAATGGAGTACTTAAGACTACCCTGAAGGCACTTGGTGGGGGAGCTTTTAGAAATTGGGAAATGAACTCAGCAAAAGCCACCTTGGATGGTTATCACTCGAGGGTCCATCAACTGAGCTGGTCCTGCCCAGTCCTGCCCAGAACCCCTGCACACAGTGGATGGAGATAAAGTCCCCGTGGTACATATGAAAGGTATTTTAGGAAAGATGTTTTGGATTAATTCCACCTCAGGCAAAGACAAACCCATCTGTGGGATTGTTTTTTTTCAAGGACCTGGTTACACTTGGTGGGTAATGCAGAAAGATGGAGGAATCCATTGTATACCACAGGGAAACCCAGTCATAAGTGAGAACCGTGTGATGCATATGCAGATAGAATAAGGGGTAGATAATGTCTAGATTGCAAGGTAATGTGTGTGTTCTATTTGCCATCTGTTAGAGGGGTGGCAGTTACCTTCTGTTAATTGGGCAGTTTTCTTTATCTCTTCCACAAACCAATCTTCCCTCTGGGGAGATATCTCTTGTTAAGGGTCTATCGAGAGTCACTGCATGACTGATAAAATTACATCATCCCATTTTGAGATGCTCCACCCAGAGGGAGAAGCCAAGCATTCCTAAAAGGATATAATCTGAGATTTTGGGACATCAGGAAAGCCTTTTCCACTGGATTCACAGAGGTGCAGCTGCCTTTTCCACTGGCTTTCCAGAGGAAGACTACATCCTTCTACGTGATCACTGCTTCAACAGAACCACATCTGCCACTCCAGGAGGACTGCAGCCACCATTTCAATTGGACTGTTACCAACACCCTGACCAACAGGGTGTCAGGTCATATTCTGACTCTGTCAGTGTTGTTTTGTATTACTGCATTGTTTATTTGTTTAATTTTCTTCCCTAATAAAGAACTGTTATTCCCGCTCCCATAGCTTTGCCTGAGAGCCCCCCTTAATTTCAAAATTATAACAATTCAGAGGGAGGGGGTTTACATTTCCCAGTTCAGGGGAGGCTCCTGCCTTCTTTAGCAGACACCTGTCTTTTCAAACCAAGACACTGGTCCCTAATGGATAATCAACATCAAATGAGGTGGAATTTCTCAAAAGGTAACTACACCAAGCAGCTGTCAAAAAAACTACCACCAGAGTGCAAGGTGGCCTCATGCTATGACACAAACGTTCAAGCCAACAATGCCTATAATCGCCGAAGGTCAAGAAAAGCAAACACCCATTACAGACCACATGGTGCCAAACTCCAATACCTCATCTCCCAGTTGCCAACCATCTTGCCACCAGGGGCAAAATTGGAGTTGGTGAGTGGGGAATCTGTTGTTTTAACTGACTATTTTGTCCATGTAATACCAACAGGACAGCTGGGGCCCAGTGACCAGCCCAGTGAACTATTTATCTTAGGAAACTGCCAATCGAGGACTAAAGGTTTTTTCATATTTCCATCTGTACTATCAGTGATCTCACAATAAGAAATTACAGTGCTGGCCCTGTCCCCTGACCCACCTTGTTTTATACCCCAAGGACTAACAATTGCCCAAGCCATATTACTCCCTGAACAGGATGCCGATGACACTTCACTAGTGATGTGACAAATTGCAATCGACCAAAAATCACCTGCACTCTGGAACTTAACAATGAAAAGATTGTTTTCACAAGGCTTGTGGACACAGGAGCAGATGTAACGGTCATCTCATGTTTCAAATGGCCTCCTAACTGGGCGTTCACAGCTACTGCAGGAACATTGTCTGGGATCAGAGGTGACAGTGACAGTCTCCCAAGTGCAGAACTCATTAAAAGCAAAGGATCTGAAGACTGAATGGTCACAATGATAAAGGACCTCAGTGGATCCCAGCTAAGCCCTACCTGCAGCCACTGAGTGTGGATTCTCCAAAGGAACCCCCAAGTCCACCCGAAGACAAAACCCACCAGACAGTGACTCTAGCACCTGGACTAGACAATTTTTTTGAAGATGACACATAAAAGCTTCTACTCACATTCCTCAGCCTGTTTGCAACCATGCTCCTCGAGAGCGGATGTGTAGCCTTCAAAAACACAAAGCACAACGTATGGATAACTTGAGCAAAAGCCATGAAACAAGACACCCTGTGCCTGTCTGTCGCTAGCCCTGACGACCCCTTCTCCACTGGCCTAGTGGAGAAGTTGCCTACAGATGTCTGGCCAATAACTGAGGATGCCATCTGCAGTATGTGAGGTGACAATCCTGATGGCAAATGGAAGTGCAACCCTGTCAATGCCTGGGACTATTGGACCCAGAAGCTCCTGCATGCACCACTCGAACTCAGGAGGTAGAAATTCTCAGCTCTGTAAAAATGGGCTTTTGTGTAAGGTTTTATTACCATCTGAGATGGGAAGAGTGTGAAAGACACAAAATTACAAGAAAAAAAGAAACTATCAGGAAGGACATCTTCCCATACCATCCCACTTACAAAAACCAGACCTGATGATGTAATTATACCTCCTCCATAATTTCTTGGTCCAGCAGCTACCCACTCCAGTTACTGCAGGATGTGTTTCTTATTTGCAGGGATAGAACATGGTCTGGTGTCCCTTCACACATCAAAGGTGGGCCTTGTAGCTTGAGGAGGCTTAATCTTGCTGGCATGCAACACAAAAATGATTAATGGCCAGAGAAACAGAGCAAAAAGGTCTACATACTACTTTGAATCTGATTGCAAAAATAATGTCATCTATTGGAGTAAAAACAAGAGAATAGCAGCCTTAATACCTTGGGTGGCTGCAGCTAAAGCTTTAGGACAATTAGGCCATCTTGGGTGCCTGTTAAGTAAGCAAACCAATGCTACCTCACTCACACTGAGTGGCCTGCTCTCAGACACAGAGACCATCAGACATGCCACCTTGCAGAACAGCGATAGACTTTTTATTGTGGGCACATGGGCATGGCTGTGTAGACTCTGAGGGCATGTGTTGCATGAACCTCTCCAGCCACAGCAAGTAAATCCACAAGAGCATTCAGGTAGTGAAGGAAGGGTTCAAGAAGCTTCAAGTGGCAAACAAAGACTGGTTCAATAAACTCTTCCAATCCAAGGGACTAAAGGGTTGGATGATGTCTAGCTAAAACAAGACTATTAATTCTCTTAGTGGTTGTTGTTGCATTGTAAATTGTCCCATTTTTTTTGGATGCTTTTAGAAAGTCTTACAAAATTCTTTCAGTTCCATCTTTGTTGCAAAACAGGAAGGGGGAAGATACCCAACACAGGCTCCTCATGGACTCCTTGGAAGAGAGAATTGGAGGCCAGGATGGCACAAAAACCTCTCAGAGACTCAGTGTGGGAAGGAAAATCCTTAAAAGTTTCTAAAAGTATTCTTAAATCCATAAAGTACCTTAAAAACCTTGGGTATCTCAAGGCATAAATGAGCCCCACTGAGTGTCAGTACAAAGCTCTCAAGGGACTCATTAAAGCAGAAAATTGGGGCCATGATTGCACAAACCTCTCAGAGACTCCAAGGCAAAAGCCAAACCCAAAGTCCTTTGAAAACCTGCAGTCCCTGCAGGGAGCATTCAGGAGCCCCCAGGGCCATTGCTGAGCAAGGCTCCCCAGGGACTCCTTCCAGCAGATCCTTGAGGCCACTGGGATGTGGGCTGGGGGGGATGCTGAGGGCAGGACAAGGGGCTGACAGTGCCCAGCCTGGCTGGGGCTGTGCCAGGAGGCCCCAGGGCCTCAGGACAAGGTGTCTCCTCCCAGCCCTTGCTGGCACAGACCCTGCTGTGCCCCAGGGCACCAAGACTTGGCTTCTCTTTGTCCCCACCTGTCATCACTGCCTGCAGTTCTCTGCTCTGCCTGGGGCCTGGGGACACTTTCTCAGTCGTGTCCCTCAGTGGGACCCATTAAAAGTCCAAGAAACTTTGGAGTTGGATTCTGACTTGGAGTTCTGGAGAGGTTTCCTCAGCTCCCTCTCAGGGACTGATGTTCAGAGCCTGAGCACAAAGCCCCAGAGGCTCATTATAGTCCTAGTTCTGTGTCTGTGCTGCTGAGCTGGGCTGGGCTCCTGGCACAGAGGCAGCTCCTGGTAACCAAGAAGAGCTTCAAAAGCACATTTCTCTTGATGAGCAGCTCTTCTGCCAGCCCAGCAGGGCTGGGGCACTGCCTGCAGCCAGTCTGGGCACAGCACAGAGGCACAGAGAGCTTCAATCAGTCAGGGCTGGGAAGGTGCTGAGAAGTGCCTGGGGCAGAAGCACTGCCAGCCCTTGGCACAGGAACCTCTGGCTGCAGGACAATGCAGCTGCAGCTCCTGGAGCCATCTCCTAAAGCTGGAACATCCCAATGCCTACAGAGCCTGTGAGTACATTCTGTGATTGTCTCTTGTGCAGAGCAGCCAGGGGTGCCCAGGGCTGTCCTGCAGAGCAGGGTCCTGCAGCCCAGGGCGCTGTGCTGGGGCAGGGACTCTGCTGCCTGCCAGGGACAGCTCTCAGCCAGCCCTGGCAGCTGCTCCCACCGCTGGGGGACAAGGTCTGGGTGGGAGGAGACAGCTGGTCAGGCTTGGAAGTGTTCTCCTTGTGTGGTGAGGATGCTGCATTGTTCAGGACTGCTCCCAGCATGGCATTTAACTCAGAACATTTCCAAGTAGATTATACAGGGACCACAGCAAGGTAGGGGCTGCATAAAAGGCAAAGTCCTGATTTTTAGTCTATTGCTCTGGGTTGCCTGGATGGGAAATCACACACAGATAATCATCTGTCAGTCCAGAATGGGAATTTTTTTTCTTTTCTCAGATCTTAGGAAACCAGGCAGTGACAGAAATCACTAGAGGACCTTTTAGAGGCAGGACAAATGTTGCTTTTCCAGCCTCCTCATGGTTGCTCTGATGTTGCCATCAGAGCCTGCAGAGCCAGAGCTGCCCCTGGGCAGTGCCAGAGCTGGGAGGGGTCTGCAGGGCAGAGCTGAGCCCCCAGGGCTGGGCTGGGCTCTGGCAGCACTGGCAGGGCCCAGCCCTGGGCACAGGGAAGCAGCTACTGGCAGGGACAGCTCCAGACAGCAGAGCCCTGGGCAGGCAGTGGGGAGAAAGTGCCCCCCGGCTGTGCTGGGATATTTAAAGTCCTCTCAAAACCCAACTATTCCATGATTATGGTTTTTTTGCAGATCTTTATGCCACAGCATCACAGCAAATGTCCAACAGCAGCTCCATCAGACACTTCCTCCTGCTGGCATTGGCAGACACGTGGCAGCTGCAGCTCCTGCACTTCTGCCTCTTGCTGGGCATCTCCCTGGCTGCCCTCCTGGGCAACGGCCTCATCATCAGCGCCGTAGCCTGCAGCCACCACCTGCACACGCCCATGTTCTTCTTCCTGCTCAACCTGGCCCTCACTGACCTGGGCTCCATCTGCACCACTGTCCCCAAAGCCATGCACAATTCCCTCTGGGACACCAGGAATATCTCCTACACAGGATGTGCTGCTCAGCTCTTCTTCTTTATGTTCTTCATGTCAGCAGAGTTTTATCTCCTGACCATCATGTGCTACGACCGCTACGTGTCCATCTGCAAACCACTGCACTACGGGACCCTCCTGGGCAGCAGAGCTTGTGCCCACATGGCAGCAGCTGCCTGGGCCAGTGCCTTTCTCAATGCTCTCATGCACACAGCCAATACATTTTCCCTGCCTCTGTGCCTTGGCAATGCTTTGGGCCAGTTCTTCTGTGAAATCCCACAAATCCTCAAGCTCTCCTGCTCCAAATCCTATCTCAGGGAATTTGGGCTCCTTCTGTTTTCCATCTCTATAGCATTTGGCTGTTTCGTGTTCATTGTTTTCTCCTATGTGCAGATCTTCAGGGCTGTGCTGAGGATCCCCTCTGAGCAGGGAAGGCACAAAGCCTGTTCCACCTGCCTCCCTCACCTGGCTGTGCTCTCCCTGTTCCTCAGCACTGCAGTGTTTGCCTACCTGAAGCCCCCCTCCATGTCCTCCCCATCCCTGGATCTGGCCCTGTCAGTTCTGTACTCTGTGGTACCTCCAGCCCTGAACCCCCTCATCTACAGCCTGAGGAACCAGGAGCTCAAGGCTTCCCTGAGGAAAGCAAGGACTAGACGCATTTCAGAGGTTAAAATCTTTCTAGTTTATGCTGCAGTGTTCACTGTGTAACAGATTGCATGCCCAGCCTGCCTTCTAAAGCTTTTAAAAGTGCTAGGAGTGGGGGTACAGGTTTTTCTACTTTTTCCTTGTGATCATTTTCCCACTGAAATTTCAGTCATCCTCCCATATTGAGTTCACTGTCTACCTGTTTAACTTGACTCACAGAATATGTATAGTAGGAATCATGGTCTGTGTATGTTTAAATAAAGTAAGTGTTAAATAAAGTAAATGTTGCTGCTGAGACTTGTTTGTCAGAAATCC